>JAOTRN010000036.1:12246039-12256128 GCA_028566695.1 Bagroides melapterus
TCTCTCTCTCTCTCTCTCTCTCTCTCTCTGTTTGTTGAGCTACACATGCTACTCCTGAGATATCAGTGATCCTGACCCCTTCTGCTCCCTGGACCTGCCTGATCCATCCTGATGCCCTACTTCTGTGTGGATTTTTATCACTGAGAAACCACCTGCTGCTGCTGAGAATGATCCCACATGAACAGCCTAAATATACATGAGATTACTGTGGATTGTACCAGTTAGAAACCATAAAGATGTCTTTGGCCTGCTATTGATATGAACAGTTCTGCTACGATAGCTTTAGGAAGGCAAGTCTGTATCCTCAGCAAAATATTTACCTTTTATATTATTTATATTCATTGCTAGGTTTTACTTATATCGAAGTTTTAAAGTTCTCACCCTGTTTGGCGGCTGCTGCAGCAGCTTCAGCCTCTTCCTTAGCTTTCTTGGCTTCTTCAATCTTCGCCAGTTTAGCTTCATGTATTTCTTTAAGAGCGTTCCACTCCTTCCTGTTGTTCAGTAGCCTTTCCAGCATGGGTGTGATCTGCACGTGGAAGCGAGAGAACTCCTGCAGGGAGATACGAGGAGATATGGAGGAGTGTGTAATACTACAGAATTCAGTCAAACTAATCTCAAACTTACATGTCTGTGATGGGTGATTACCACAGACTAGAATACCGACATCTCGGTGCTCGGTTATCAGAACAAATGTATACTCTCGACTCTAATGGAAGACTAGGAGCAGTTGCTGGAGCAGTCAATGAAGATTTAAACAAAATGAATTTTTGTAAGATACCTTCCTGAATTCTTTAGTCAAGTTCTGAACGATCTGCTTTTTTTAGAGAGAAATCAGTATAAAAAAAAAAAATTTAAAAAAACATCCATGCATTTTAAGTAGGAAATTCAGAACTTGGCTAAAGGATTTGTGGAATTTGTTGTGACTTTCAAATCTAGGAATTAAATTTATGGTATAAAAATTATATTTAAATAATGACGAACACACCATGAAGAAATAAAGTTTGTGTAAATCCTAGAGCGAGTAAAGCAGAGTTACATTTCAGCAAACTTAGGAGTGATGAGAGATGCTGAACTTAGCATGTCCTCAGCTGAATTGGCTGACTCATTAGGTCATTTATTTTCATCAGAGAAGCCTTATAAATAATGTATTTCACACTCGCCCATTGTATTTGAACACGCTACTCTCTGTAATTGTTAGACCCTCTTACTACATAACCATTCACTAAACTGTAATTAACCTTGTCACTTAATTAGCGTATTTTCTATACAGGTGCAAATCTATCACTGTCTAGAAAGAGCGGGAGAGTTTAGGGGTTAGTTAGGAGTTACGGTATAAGTAAACGTTGGCATATTAAAATGGAAGGCCTCACCTTGTACACAAAGGAGCAAACGAAATCGATGAAACCACACTGCAGCTTGGGTAGATCATCTGCTTTGTTTCTGTCCATCATGGGCTAGAGGGTAAATAGAGGTTAGCACGGAGATACAGCGGCACTAACCATTTTTTAAAATCTTTTGAGATATTGTCAATTAGTAGGCAAATGAAAGAACAGGATATGAAAAGATCTGGAGTCAGTGTGGTGTAAAAAATCAAGTTAGGGAATAGTGCAGCTGACTGGGCAACTATGACCGCTCTTTATGACTCACTGCACCACATAATAGGCAGTACATCATGATGTGTCCTATGGGCAATCTCTCTCTTTCTTTTTCTACTCTCTGTCTTTGCCATCATGGATGGCCTTCTCCTCCGCCTCCTCTGTGTGTCTCATCACTCTGGCGAATGTCTCACAATAGGTTGCTGCTCAAGCACAGTCCTCTCCAGGTCACCCTGCTCCCAGAACTCCGCAGCCACAGACAGTGCCACCTGCAGGGTCGTACACGTACAAACCACATGAGTTTAAAAATACCATAATGTGATCTCAAGTATACCAGGAATGGGGCAGAACAAAACCCTTCAAAAATTAAGATAATCAGAACTGTTAGAGACGGTGATTAGGATAACTTCTAGGTTTAATTTTGTGCCTGTAAAAGCTCTACACATTAGGCATATGATTTCTTGCTATTTATTTGACGTTGATGCTAAGTGAAGTGATTACAAAGCACTGATTAAGTTTCCTGTGTGTGCCCCAATCATTAATTTGCTCTGCGCTGCACAAACAACTGCACACAGACGTTAAACTTCAGTGTTATATTGGCTGAGGCAGGACACAGCGATATGTTTTCCGATTGTAATCTTTTATGTCTGTAGCAGCGACAAAATTAGATTAGCAGTCAACTGATATTTTATAAGATGGGGTATCAGCCTGTCTGTGCAACTGAGCTTTTGTGCAAATCTTTTAAATTTATTTGTGAAATAGCTGCAAGGAAGCATCTTATTTAAAGAGGGTTTAATTTGCTGCGCATTGGACACAGATGAATGCATATATCTGTTTAATAAAAATATCATTCCTGTTTGGAATTATGACCTATTATGCAAGGTTCTAAAGAAATTTTGTACAATCCTGCCTGCTTTTGAAGGAATTATGACCAATCCTGCCTTTCCTTCACAAAATTCTGACTGCTTTTGCCAGTTCCTGTAATGATTTCTGACCAAGCCTACCAGCTCTCAAAGGAAATTTTATCAATCCTGCCAGCTCCTAAAGGAATTCTGCCCTGTCCTTCCTGTTTCCTAAGCAACTCTGACCAATTCTGCCTGCTCTTGAAGGAATAATGACCAATCCTGATAACTTTCAACAAGATTCTGTTCAAGCCTGTCTTCTTCTGAAAACATTTTGCCCAGTCCTGCTAGTTCCTGGATGAATTTGGACCAATCCTGAAATCTCAAAAAAAAAAAAATTAAAAAAAAAATAAAATTCTGATTAATTCTGCCTGATCTTGAAGGAATAATGACCAATCTTGTTAGCTTCCAAAGAAAGTCCTGTCCAATCCTGATTGATACAATTAATCAGCTCAACAGAACAGAAGAAACAAGTTCATAAACAATCTACTCTGCTGCTAATGAACAGGACTAAAACGGTACGCTCAGTCGTTATTTTTCCCCCATTTGTTTTCCAGAGCTTAGTTACATATTTTAGCCTGTCATCATCACCAAAGCTCCGGATGCGTAAATGCATGTAATAACGTAGCATAAACAACATATCTCATTACCATATGAAAAGCTCCCGAATCTCATTACAGTATTGCCTGAAAACACAAATATATTTGTGCAGCCGCAGCCTTTTCATGCATGAGCTGTGAAGCTGACCTGCTGAGAGAAACTACATTATGCCAATGTAATGCCATACCTTGCTCTGGATCTCCCAGGGCTTGGCAATAGCAGATAAATCACAGGCAGTCATCATCATTGCCCTGCCATGAAAACATCATCAACATCACGCTGTGAATATGTGAATGAACTCATATGGACCCATATCACAGTCACAAATGGCGAATGAAAGGTGTATTTCTCTTTCTACTCAAATATTACCGGCACACGGTTATATTATATGTTATATATGGCAAGACTTTCCTTACATCACGATTTCTTTCCTGGTCGTTTCCAGCATCATGTACTTGGTCCAGTCGTTCCAGTTCTCATAGGTTTTGGATTGATCCACAATTTTTTGGAACATGGTCCTTTTCCTTTGAGCAATATAACAATTAACTGAATATCCTTCACAGTGACACACTACTGACAGCTCAAGAGTGTTTCCATGGTGATACACTTAACAAGCCAGCATTTGCAAACCATATTCACAGCATAATATGTAATATCCTTACTTGAAATACAAAGCCAAATCTGTGGCAATAATAGCGACATCCATCAAATGGATGACAATGTCGTGCTGCCTTCGATTAAGATTCTGGTAGATATTCAAAGCCTGAAAAGATGAATAAATAGACAGCGTATAGAAGAATATGCAGTGTTTTTCTGTCAGATCCTAGAGGTCAGGGTCTTTGGAATTTGCTTTTGCATGCACAGACAAGATGAAATTTCATTAAAATATTATGAGATGCTTTGATAAATTAGGGAAGCACATCAAGTCTTAAGCTCACTTCATCTCTCAGCAGGGTTTTACCAAACTCCAGATGGTGCCTCTCGAGAATGGAAGATCCGTGCAGTTTTGCCAGCGGGTTCCCAGATCTGAGAAAATAATTCCAGAAAGGAGATGATCTAAAACATGCTAAATTAATGTCACACAAATAAAAAGCAACAGATCATAGAAAGATGATGTCATCAAAAGTAACTGTAACATCTCTGCAGATTAGGGCAGTAATTACGGTTGTAAGTGGTTGTAATTATGAAGCTCATACTTTATTTGGTAGAGGTTGTTTGTCCCACGGTGATCAATATCGTGGCACAGGCCGGCTGTGACCATGGCCATAGCCTCCAAGTCTGTGTAGTAACGCTTCAAATCACCAGTCTGAGAGAAATAGTTAGTCAGTAGTTTTGTTTTGTTTTCATTTGCTTTTGCTTACTTCTGAGATCATTCAGAATACCAAATAAATGGAAATATTTGGAAATAAACATGACACTAGACAAATTTCCATTGCTGTTAGTGTAAATAAGACACGAGACATGCTTTATAATTATGAATTTAAATATTTACAATAAATGTGACAACTTTAACATATTTATTTCTCCTTGTTTCTCTCAGGTCAAGCATAATCAGGTCCATAATATAAATGTTCAAGCCTAGTAGGTTAGTTCCTTATTGGAAAAATAACATCTCAGTATTAATCTGTTTTTAAAAGAAAATCTAAAATGTGTTGTTTTGACCTTAAGGGTTAAAGAACACCTCTGAGGAGCTGTGTGAGGAGACTCAATGTCTATACTGGACTCCAGAGAGCTCATTACGTTCAGTGACACTTGGGAGTGGTGCTCATTAACGACTGGACTCTCGTCGGCAACAAAATTCCATCCACCTGTCATATGACTCAATGTCTGTGTTTACTGATGAGACAGCATGATGCAGTTTCATGCCTGGATACCTCATTATCTTGCTTCTAGGTCTCCTTTTTAAGGGATACATACTGGAGGAGGGCTTTATAACTGTACATATTGGCAGCACACTTATAAAAAGGTAACGACATTTCTGGAAGGAATCTGTCAAATGCGCAAGCAGGGACGGTCATTTGGTCGTTTCTCAGGAGAGACGATCAAATCTGTTCATAGATTCAATTTTAGTCTATAATTTGCTGAATGCATCAAATGCTTGGTGAGAACACTATATTTTACCATGAGAAGTGTGAACATTGTCTGGCCAACATTGAAGCCGTGTCTCCAGTTGTGGTAGGTAATCCTTCTGTAGCCTTTACTGACTGAGTACACAAATCTCACCAGCACCTGGAAACACATGATACTTTATTTACCTTCTTAACCAAGAAGTGTGAATTATGAAATATTCAGTGTATAGTTTATCTTGACAGCACAGAGGTCATGGGGTTTCTGTTGCTAAGTGGTGCAACAGAAACGCGCTCGGCTTCTTGAATCCCAATGTTACCATGGCCATCTATGGTTGGGAGTCCAAATTAAGGAATGTTTGATGCTAGAGTGGTCTTGCTCTCTGATTTGTTAATCAGCAGAAAACTAACCAGTTGAAAGCAAAGAAAAAGACGGTCTTACCCACTAACTAAAGCATCTCTAGCACATGACACAATCTTTTCACACTGCTGCTTAAAGTCTAGGAGTAGAGCATTAACAGAATCAATCTGATGGACTAATAAGTGTTTGTGGTTTGAGTGGAGGAAGAAACACAGCCAAATGAAGCCAAATGAAGCATCTTGGACCCATAATTTGTGATATAGATTCACTTATTGTTAGTCCTAACTCACCTCACGAGGTATATGAAACTTGTCCACCACTCCCAGCTCATAGTACATTGATATACCACACTTAACCAGGTCCAGCTCAGAAAACTCAAAGTCACAGAAATGAAACTCAAAGATCTCTGATTGTTCTGGGTCTGGTAGAGTGTCCGCCTACAAGACAGATCAAATGAAACTTAAATATATGGCTAATTCATTTATTTATTATCTATTTAAATGTTATTTATTTGTGTCACTTTTTTTTAATACCAGAATATCTTCCAGCTCATCTTCATCACATTCATCTGGTTGTTTCCCATACAGCTCTTGAGTGTTCTAGCACAAAAGAGTCAATAATAATATAATTATTTCAACAGTATCATAAGAAAGATAATAGTTGCTTTGTGGGTTACTATAGTTCCATGTTATATTATTTTTAGTATACAACATTTTAACAGAATTAAAAAGAATCTAATTTTAGGATGCTATATAAGGATACATTGCTTATGATGTTTAACTGACAATGTTATGGTGCAGACACTCACCAAGATGTTCTGAATCTCATCCTTTCTGCACTTGACATGGTAAAGCACCATGTCCTGAAAGATGTCCTTGCGATTCTCTAGCTTGTTCATCTTATCGTACGTGTCTGTGTTGAGTACTGACCAGCCCAGGAATTGAGTTAGAGACTGAAATAAAACAGAACAACGGACTTAAAATAAACTCTGACGATCACTGATCATCATTGGAACGTAACCAGTTTATTCTCACAGTATTAAAGATGAATCAGTGAGACCAGACTGAAAAAAAAAAAAAAATCACTTGGAAATAATTTGGAAATCTTCACAGTCTCTGGGTAAAGAGTTTATAAATCAATAATACAGACTGTGCTGTGTAAAAATACAATAGTGACTCAGTCTGAATCCTCAAATACCTCCATTAGTGTTTCGTCCATTTCATCGAACGGCTTTCCATCTTTCCTGTTATAGAATGTTGCCACACCGACTATTTCCTCTTTCTTGTTCACGATGGGTAGAGACAAGACATTCTTTACAGTCCAGCCGGATTCATCCAAAGGCTCTTTCTTAAAATAACAACAGCAACAAAGTTTAGATTTAAAGCACTTTTTAATTAATACAGATCCCAAATGAGGTGGAAATAACACATTCATTGTTTTTACTTGAAAGTTGAAGAAGTCATCGTCAGCAGCGTTCATGATGTTACAAATCTGGAGGGAAAAATTGAGACTATCAATATCATGAGATTCTTCTCTACTAAAACCCTTTAATCCAGTGGTTGTGTGTCTATAGTTTTCAATCATTCTATTCAGTTCATTCCTTTCTGCTTATGACTGGTATGATCATTCTGGTAGCTCTGGTAGGACTCTTACCAGACCGTTCTCAGCCACGTAGGTGGGCAGTCCACTGACCAGAGCCCAGTGATCAGCAGGGGGATTCCTATACAACAGAGTAAATACAGCAGGATTGCAAAGATGACAAAATATGACCATATACAGTATGTACAATACATCTCTCAGTGCTTAAGATCAACTTTTGAACTCAAATCCCAGCAGTGCCAAACAGCCACTGCTGGTTCCTTGTACAAGGCCCTTAAACCTTCATCTATAAATCAGATAAATGAAAGTTGTTTGCCAAATGATTTAAATGCACAGACTCAAAAAGCCTAAATATTACTCCTGTCTATATAGAAAATGTGCAGGGTGTTAGGTGTAAGAGAGCTTTACCTTTTCAAGGGGCAGCAGCAATTCAACATATGAAACAATTTGGAGTGAGATTTCTCTGTTTCTATCCTAGGCTCTTGATTTAACTGTGTAACATTAAATTTTCAGCATCTCTTTACAATAATCCCGCAAATATCTTCAGATTTTTTTTCTGACAAAGTTCCTTGTTGAACATAATCAGATTTAATGATCAAATGCTCCACCAATTTCAACTTAAAAGACTATATTTATCCATAACACAGTGTGAAACTGTATTATATAGTCATTATAATCTCTGTCATGTAACCAAATGTAATTTCCAGAACTTAAAAGACTACACTGAAACTGTATTATATTATCAGTATTCTCACCGTTATGCAGCACTGTTTATTTCAGAGCTCAGTTTGTTATTTACAAAAAAGAAGAAATATGGGGAAGCTCTCTATTTGTAAATGCATAGCACTGACTTTAATGGTGAATGGAGGATGGAGGAGTGATTTTTGGGCTCTTTTTTGTTTGTTTGTGTTTTTCTTTTTTTGTTTGAAGACTGATAGCGTTGAGTGGGTGGAGATGTGGAGATGGTGGATGCCAACTTTTATCATGAGGAGTGAAATAAATAGACAGGACTATATAGGCAGTTAACAAAGAAAATTCAGATGTAATAGTTTTGTAAATTTCACTAATTTCCTGGCTCCATTTATGCTGAATGAATGTCATGATTTTATTGTATTACACACTGGGTAATTTTTTTGCGCTTCGTTTTAAACTGGTGCTTCTGTTTCCGTGTTACACTTCATTCTTCTATATTTTAATAAAAGCGACGTCTTTTTTGTGACAGTCATAATTGGCTTCAGCCCAAGGCTATAAATAAATCCAAGTAATTAAATTTTTCAGATCAGAAATGATAAAAGTGGAGTGACTTACGGTATTACTTTAATGTCCTCCTTTCCGTGTAATATATAATCAATCACTTTGTAGAAGATGATTTCCTGAGGGGAAAGTAATACCACGGGTTTCTCCCGAATACGAACAGGTGTGTTTGTGAAACAGAACATAAGATTTAATGAAATGAAGGATATTTAATGCCTTGTTGTATGCTACTCACCCTGCCATCAGGAGTCTTTGGTCCTGAATATGGAGGCACCTCACCCATCAGAACAGGCCAAAGGTCAAAGAACTCCTAAAAACATAATAAAAGATGCTTACAGTGATGAATAAGAACATATTAATTCTCATATAATGCTTTTATAATGAATCAATACACGCACAAATCCTTAGCACATCAGAAAATAATGAAGTTTATACCTTAACATCCAACTGAATCATATATGAATATACATTACTCTGGAAAAGACATTTATTAACATTATATCAACTCAACCTCTAAATGAACACTGTGACTTTAATTAATATTATTCAAGATCATTCCTATTATTAATGAGCTTATTTATACAGTGTATTGTAGGATAATAAAAACTTTATTTAGATTTAGTTTACTTCAGGAACTTGGGACAATTCACAGCTCTGAATTCAAACACAGCATCAGTGTGAGATTCAGTGTGTTATAAAAATGGGCATAACGATGATATCAAAGACGGTTCATTTATTCGAGGATACGGTAAGGAATGGGACATATGATATATGAGACTAAAAGAGTTATAAACGGTTTTAGAGTTGCGTTCATTTAATCGTCTTTCTTGCCACATATAAATAAACAATACGGTATGGTTCATTTGTAATAATAATAATAATATGTCCTGGTAGGACTTAGTTTAGAATTCGGAGGTGTTGAAAAACAAAAATACAAAAATGTCTCAACCGTATACTGTGTATAACTTATACCAAGTGTGTAGATAAGTTAGATAGTATCAGTACTATTGGCTATTATATTATACTGTAAAAGACCGTTAATGAATATTTTTCATTATTTACTGACTCTCTAAGGAGCATCTTGATCAGATGTGTTTTTGGTTAGATGTCAGATTTTAGGTTAGGTTTTAATAAATGCTCATTTCTAGACTTTATATTTAAGTGTGTCATATTTACACATATTGCAATGCATTATTATTATTTTGCAAGAGCCTCATCTTACATCTTAGTATACTCAATCCTTTCAATTTTCAGAGCTATTTACATATCAAGTGTTTTTGTAAAGTCACATGTTTACCGTTTCTTTTACCATATTACCATTCTCTAATCGGGAAGATAAAAACCCAGTTCTAATTCAAACGTCTTAGCACTACTGCAGTGATCAGTTAAAAATCACTTTTGTCTTGGTCATGTCCAAAAGGCCCACGGAGTAACGGTCGCAGTTGAGAAAGGCTCGCACTGTGTACAGGGCTTTGTGGAACTGCCTCTCAATATCCGTCAGCTCCTCGAACACTTTACTGGCTGACCAGAGTAAAACCTGTGAGGGAGATGTAAATGGAAACTATTATTAAAGCCACTGTGTTGTTGCGCTGGATAAAACTATAAAATATTACTGATTATCTCACCTGTCCTCTTCTGGTTTCACAGTTGTGTAAGTAGCTCAGATGAAACACTCGTAGCACCAGATTGGCAAAGTTTAAATATTTGTTAAG
>JAOTRN010000036.1:12365432-12376855 GCA_028566695.1 Bagroides melapterus
GTGAAGCTGGTTTGGAAGCTGGTGATGGTCCAACACTTTATTTCAGTTTACCCCAACAATATGATGTTTAATGCCTGTATTGTTCCCCACTGAGTCTAGATTCTTATTGGATTTGAAAGATTCAAGCCGTTTTTGCCAAACCTGATTAGATACAACTGTAAGTCATCATTTGATAATATCAGAACTGGTACAGCTTAGAGAGTTTGAGCACTAACTTGTTTAGAACGGTGTCTTGGAAGTGTTCAGTGATTTAGTTTCACCCTGGTCTTCAAGTCTCTTCTTTTTGCATAATATCTGAATCTTTTAGGGCAGGGGTTCTCAAACATTTTGTAGTTTTACTGGTGATATAAATTGTATGTACAGTGCACATGATCATAAACGTGTACACGAATATTTCTTACCCCTGACAGAACATAATAATTAGCATTATTTAAAGTCCTACATATTTTTAATCCGCACCGCCTGAGCATATAGTGCTGCTCGGATGGATCCAGCACCACTCAGGGTACAAGGAAGACTTGCATCAAGGCCCGCCTCTGTGCAGTCACGCAGGTGATGGATTGAACTTTCCTGGCTGTCCAAACAGCTGAGTCACTGGTTGTCTTGAAGACTAAACACCAATCTCTTCATCTTGCATTTGATTTAGTATTTTGAATTAGTGCCGTGTTTTCTTTTCATACCCTACGCTCCACCAGGCTTTTAAGACTGATGGTATATTCTTAGTCCCTGACCTAGTGAACTAGCATTGATAATTCAATTCTATTCAATTTTTTCTGTATACCGATTGTAAACAGTGGATATTGTCTCAACAATACAATAATATTTACAAAGCTTTAAGTGCAAATTTAAAGTTGAATTCCTAATGAGCAAGCCTGAGGTAATATTGACAAGGTAAAACTCCCTGAGATGATATATAGAAATCTGTTAAATACTGAGAATATAAATGTAAACTTTAAAATAATTTCAGTGAAGGATGTGACTTAGTCTAAAATGGTTACATTTTAATCTTTAAATTCTTTTAGCTCTTCTTTTTCCTCATAATGTCCTGCTCTAATTACAGACCCAAGGTTAAGGCTGTTAATCGATATAATAGACTTACATTATGGCCCTTGAAGAAGAACGCCGACGTGGCCTAGACACGATTTGTGTTAGATACCCTTGCTTTAATTTTAAAGGCATTATTCATTTGATGTTTAAATTATAAATAATCTCCACATGAGCATTTCATTGACGACATGGTTGATCAAAATGATATATGTATTATCAGCCCACTTGTCTAAAAGGACACATGAAAAAAATGGATGCATGTGCAAGGACAAATTATTCATCAGTCATTTGGAATTGCAAATAAAACCCTTTGCTCCCTAATCAACACGTTTGTTCTTCTTGTGTAGGCAGTTAAAAGAGAAGAACAGATGATACATGACCTCATTTTAATGTCGAGATTGCAGCCAGACAGACAATACAGTGATTTCTGTGCAATTAAGGTCAAGTTTTCTCTTCACCTTTCTAAGAGTCTAAGAGTGTAGTGTCAGCTTATTATTCTGATCTCTAGTTTCTGTATGATCTCATACTCTTCTCTGTTAGCTAGAACTTTCACTATACTTCTAACTGTCTAACATCATGTTAAAGACTTGCTTTTATAAGAACAGAAGTCTTACAGCCACATAAACTTCATGTAATAGATTTCTTCTAGATGAATATTTAATATACTTATCATACTGAGTAACTGCACTCATTCCTCTAATAATATATAATAATAAATATATAATAATATGTGAATAATATATACTGTATAGAAGAAATGCAAAGTCAGTGCCTTAAAATCTTTGGCACATGTATTGTGTATTAGATACACTAGACACTTATCCTTAAAAAGCGCCAACTGTTGCTCTGTTTAACCTGACCTCTGAATTATTCATATTTAATACATGCTGATGATTGATGGCTTCTGTAGTGTTTTTTTTTTAACACATATCTTTGCAAATCACGGAGCTCATGGAGCTCTCTTCATGCAGAATATCCCCTGTACACTTTCAGTATCTAGCCTGTTGCTGTTGCAGTGACTCTAATGTGATTGGCATAAAGGCCACTAAATGAATAAAATGAGAAATTTGTTTTCAGCCTACTGCACAGAGCCGAGCTGCTTCGTGCCCCATCGACAATAGATCTGGTGTACTAACTGACCCGAGGGCAGCTCACTTAAAGCTTTGATTAAGATGCTGTGCGGCGATAACACCATCAGCTCGAGAAAACACCGGAGGTCAAAGGTTGTAGCTGTCACACATACATGACAGTGTCTGCCAAGCAAGGAGTGTGTTGTTCCCACCACAGCCACAAAAAAATCAGAAAGGTCACCAGGTCAGATACATCAAGCATCATCACATCACGGATGAACATCAGGCATGGCCAGACTACACAGCGATAGGAACTACAACCAATCAGGAGAGAGTAGTGTAGGAGTGGAAAGAGTTTGTGAGTAATATGGCATAACAATTTAGTTAAAAGGAAGATGAATACAGGTGCGGTGGAGTTTTATCTTTTTGTTCTTGCTGATCATGTTAGGCATTTATTTTTTATCCGCATTAGCAGGAATGAAAGATGGTATTCAGACAGCTTATCTTTATCTTTGGTTATACCACAGGTCTGGCCCAGGGTGGTCTCTCTTTGCACTGCTTTGCATATTAGCTGCCATGCTGTTTTGACATGAAAAATACAGTGACTAGATTAAAAATGACTCATTTATTTGGCCTCTTGATGATATTTACTTCTCATTTCCATAAAGTCGAGAACCTTTTGCACCATTCCCAGGCTGCTTCCCATGCTGCATACTGCTGTTCTAAATACTAAATACTTTATCAGTATGATTTGAACCCAGTGATTTTGAGCACATTGGTTTGAAATCTCTGTAAAAGTAATCATAAGATTTATACGTGCAGTGGATAACATCACAGAATGATTAAAGATGTTGTTCAATTAGCATATAGTGACATTTTTCTACCAACATTTTTACAGCTATCAGCTTTAAAGTTTTAATTGGGCTTTTTAGCTTGAAGCTCAGCAAAATATGAAAATAGTAATTTACTCTAACAGGTTCAAATTATTGTAAATTACTGTACACTTTACCAAGATTATCAGGGTATACATACAGGATGGTGTTGAGCTGAGGGCAGAGACTTGACTTCCTGTTTTCTTTCTTCAAGGGGAGATTTTTCATTATTCGTCAGATGTGTGTCAACATACCAAAGCCACATCCTCATTATCTCTGGAAGATGGTACATGCACATTTTCAAACAAGCTGACGAATGTTCCTGCAGTTTTTATACGATTGATACAACAGAGTGGTGTTCTCGTTGGACCATGAAATGTCAATCAGATGATTAAACCTGTTACTAATCAGACATTAGTGAGTGCCATGCTATTGATTGCTGTCAAATAAGTCTTTATCATCTCTATGTTGCCACAGCAACGGCATGGCGAAGAGAGTTGCTCTCATCAGCTTCCTGTCGCTGGTCATGCTTATGAGCGTCCTGGGAAACCTACTGGTCATGGTGGCCGTCTGCAAGGACCGGCAGCTCAGGTCAGAGACCCTCATTTTATCACTTCACTTTCTCCATCTTTCTGTTTCACAATCATCTTTTAACCTTAATAGTAGAATAGTAACCTTAATAATAAAAGCATCAAAAGCATATATAATTATATATATATATATATATATATATACACACATTATTTTGCTCACCTAAAATCACTGCACATAAATAGAAAATGCTCATACGAAAGAAATGGAATTAAATTCGGAATAGAATAGAATTTTTTATTGATATCATCGTATGTATCGGCTAATTACTTCTTCATGACGATGAGTTTGGAGCTGCAACAACTTCCTGAAGGTGAACTGCTGCTTAAGGTTACCGTCCAATACAAAGTCAACAAGATTCTTACCCACAATCTTCACTTGCAGAATGATTTGTACCATCAGAGCACTGGATTCAGGAGCAGTAGGATGTACATTCAATTCGGTAATAAAGTAAAAAATAAACCGCAAACGTTAACAAAAAAGAAATATAGATCACAAAAAATTGGTCAGCTGTTACGATAAACGGACAGCACATTCATAACACACACATACAGTATATACACACAGGTATTTGATGCTGTGAGACAGTGTTTTCAAAGCTTACATTATCTCATGCACACAGAAAATGTTAGAAATATTGGTTGTAAAAGCTTTTTGTTCTTATGAAAAGGAGAAAAACATTGTCTTTTTAGCAAAAAAAAACAACTCACAGTTACATTCGTAACTGGCATCAATTACTCAATTCAATTCAGTTCAATGTATCTGTAGAGTGCTCTTAACAAGGGACATTGTCTCAAAGCAACTTTACAGATGTGTAGACACAGAATAAAAAAATTTTAAATGAAGTTACTATTTATCTTGAACATTTATTCCTATTTACTCAAGCTCCATTTAGTCAAAGTCACATGATGAGCGGCTATTTCCTTTATTATTGTTAGACAGATTAACAATTCTTCTGGGATTTTCATCATAGAGTGTCCACTAGACCCAAGAGGGCTTTGTGAGTTTTTTTTACACTGACAATTTTTTGCTCGAATGAAAATGTCTGCTTGACTGGACACTTACAGGGTTAGACGTATTTTGAGCACATAATCAACAGCTAAATCCTTTGCTCTGTGTAAACTCTAGAGACTGTTATAAATCTCAGGGGATAAGTAGGTTCTGAAATCCTCAAATCCATGCCACCTGCCACAAGTAAAAACGACAGATCACACTTTCACTCCTGATATTTGATGTGAACATTAACTCTTGACCTGTAACTGCATGATTTTATGCATTGCACTGCTACCACACGATTGGCTGATTAGATAACTGCATTATCGTGCAAGTGTGCAGGTGGAACTAATAAAATGGAAAACAAACTAAATAATATGTCATAATTGCATTTCGTCTGAAGTAAAAGCCTTACATGTCATGTCTGTCGAAGCCAAGTCAAAGTGGTAGCACATTCCACTCTGTTTCTCAAACACTTCCCCATTACATCACATTATATGTTGTGTTTCTGTGCCTTAAACAGGCTTTCATTTCCCTTGTAGCATCATCAATCCTAACATAAATACTAAATACGACTGTTTATAACAAGAGGTGTCATCAAGAGTATTTACAAAAAAAAAAATCAGCATATTAATCCTAAGAAGCATAAAACTCTTCGTTTAACAGCAACATTACATGTCATTTTTCTATCACGTCACTTGAAAATCTTTTGTTAGCTTTCGACTTGGGCTCATTATCAGCTAATGAACCAGCTGAAAGTCCCCATCATCAACTGTGAAGAGCCACCGCAGTGTTAAATATAGTGTTTGCGTTGCCATAACACATCTGATTCAAATTGAGGTAATTATGGCATTATTAGCAATTTATAAAATGAAATAGTCACAGTGGTGCAGCGGGTGGAACCAAAAAAACCTAAAGGACGCCCAGGAGGACACAGCAAGCAAAGCCAACAACCGTTATTTTAATATATTCTACTTGATTAGATTTTATTAAGCATAGTTATAAATATTTTATTTATATCTAGCTTGAAATGTTGTTATTCTTTTGGCACACACATTTTCAACATTGTAACCTTATAATAATAATAATAATAATAATAATAATAATAATAATAATAATAATAATAATAATAATAATAATAATAATGTACCCTGGAATGGAATTTTTGGAATGTACTGTTCCCATTTCAGATAATATAATAATATTTTAATCATGCTAATGTATTAGTTCCACCTCAGTCTTTGAGGATCCTCATCCTCTTCGCATTTTTGCTCTTTTTCCAGCACACCTGAGCCAAGTGAATTTCCTACATGCTCTTCTGTCTTGGCTCAGGTGTGCTCAGAAACGAAACTGAAAATGATTGGATAAGTGTGTAATGAGGTGACTTTCTGTGTCTAGTGATTGAATATCCACAAGCACGGTATACACAGTGGATATAAAAAGTCGTACACACTAAAGTAAATTAAATTAATATCTTTCCCCATGTTCAAAATGATCTTGAAATATTTTAGAGAAAAAAAGAAAAAACTTGTTTGCAAAACTTTGCACACCCTTTTGTAAAGTTATAATGGAGCAGGTGACTGATCTCAGAATTAACCAATCACAAATCCAACTCATGTGCAAATGATTAATCCAAACTAGAGATCTCTGTTTTTTGTCGTCAGGGTTTGCAGTGTTTTAAAGGGGTGTGTAGACTTTTTTATATCCTCAGTATTAGGCTTGATACCCCCCGTATGTAGGTATATCACAGAGAAAGTAGTCAGTCTGTTTGATTCAGCTACATTGCTGTTAGTGCTGTAAAAGCCATCTGGCATCATTATGCTTTAACAATGGGCTTTTAATAATAGGGCTCTGTAAACACTGACATATAATCTGATGGTATAATTATCTGATGTCAAATAGACCTCAGATGCGCCATGGTAAATGAAAAGTGTCAGTACACTTCATGTCTTCATTCTTGCACAGATGTATATTGTTAGCAGGCAGCTGGTAGTGCATTTTTAATGCCATGCATCTGAACACATGACAGAGTGATTTGAATTTGTTTAGAGGTTCTCAGTAGGCTATATATAGCGTAGCTTTTTTCTGCGGCTCTCACAGCCCACCCCCTCAGCACGGAGTTTTAATAGTTATTAATGGAGTGCCACAGGGTCTGGTCTTTCTCAAGCACTATGGAAGAGACAATGATATTCTATACGAGTATTACTGCACACACACACACACACACACACACACACACATTTATATTATCCAGCCCATAACTCATTTATTTACATATAAAGTGGCTTGAAGGAGGATATGAATTTCCTTTTAGAAAAGAAGCACCCTTTTACTAACGTTTGTCTGTTAACTTTTGTATTCTTCAATATAGTTGCTGTCTTTATGTTTTATATCCATTATCAGGTGTCTTTGAATTGTTACCTGAAGAATACTTGCAGATGAATGACTTTCCTCAAGTTTTTTTTTTATTAGTGCTGTATTCATGTTTGAAAGGGAAATTAGCTGAGTAAAATATTCTGCAGTTCCACCTCTCCTCTCTCTTAGAGTGACGAGTCAGAGTCAGAGTGAACTGAGTTCATTTGAGAATTTGTGACAAGATATCATGTATAGTATGTCCCATCTAATCTTGCATAAACGTTCTCAAATCATTTTCTCCTCAATTTCTCCCTAGTTTCTGTATCCACCGTTCTGCTACAGCTACCAGCTATTGAGGGTGAAAGCTATCACGCTTCCTCTGAGATACATCCTTACGAACTGCTGCATTTGCAGTATCACAGGACAGTTTAGCATATCGTTATGTTTCAGTAATTAAAGACTGAGGTTTAAGTAATTAAAGACAAGTACTGTATGAGCCAGCAACCATTTTCATTTTCAATGCATTGTTGTGAATTTGAAATTTATACACAAGAAAAGGTTGAAACGTATTTTATATTTAATTTTATTCATCTTTGATCATTTATATTTCAATACAGAATAGAACTGTTGTTTTTTTTCCCAGTAAAAGCTCTTATCTAAAAGGCTAATATTGAGACTCTGTTTATTTTTAGGAAAATTAAGACCAATTATTTCATAGTGTCACTGGCCTTTGCTGACCTGCTGGTGTCAGTGCTAGTGATGCCGTTTGGGGCCATCGAGCTAATCCATCAGAACTGGATCTACGGCGAGACGTTCTGCCTGGTGCGCACCTCGCTGGATGTGCTACTCACCACTGCCTCCATACTGCACCTGTGTTGTATATCTCTGGACAGGTAGGACACAATCACACATGCACACACGTTTCCACGGCCTCTAAACGTCCTTCACTTTTTACCAAGCAAACACGGAGAGACACGTTTAAAGATGCATAATAAGCCTCTCAGGTACTTCCAACTGTTTCTCCCAGAACATGAGGAGAATTCCATAATAAGCTGTTGTCATGGCAGTCGTGCAGTGTTTAGTCATAAAAGCGTTGGCAAACCAGACTTAAATTTTCTGAAGATATGCGTAGTGCAGGATGTTGCTGTTTCCATGGTGACTCGAGTGTGACTCAAGCTGACTTTGGTGTATTCAGCTGCTAAATCAGACCCAACACTGTGATTACGACGTCAATTACAGTCCACATGATACTTCTAGGGGAATCCACAGGCATGTTGTTATTGTGGCTCTGAATCCCTTTATAATGGAGTAGATTTTAATGTAGACTTAATTCTTATTATAACATTTTTATCTAGAGGCTGTTGATATTTTCTTTCCAAGTCAAGAGAGGTAAAAAGCAGTAATGTACGGTATTATCAGACAATAAAAGGCCCTATTGTTCTGAGAACAGCCCAAAGGTATGTGGTATATGATCACAGCATCGTAGTTTTGTATTTTTATGATAATGTAATACAGCACTCTGAAATTGTAAAAAAAAAATAATAATAATAAAACAAAAACAATAAATAGTAGTACATAAATATCTTATACACTGTAACAGGGCTTACATGTACCACTACATGGCTAATACAGAAATCCAAAGGCAAAAATAAAACATAGACAAAGGATCAATAATAAACAAGTACAATAAAAAGACTAATATCAAGAATAACCCAGTGAGCCAGACTTGTGTATTAGTCACAAAGTATAGTTATTGTTGCTTGGAATGCCAGGGAAGCATAACAAGACTCAAATATTATACATGCTCTGTACATTTTTGATTTTTTAAAAATTGTGACGTACAACATTTTGCATAGCAAGGTATAGCATTCCCATTGATCACGTCATACACTCACTGGCCCCTTTATTAAGAACCCTACACACCTACTGATTCATGGCTGTTGAAGACTAGAAGAATACATTTTTTTAATTTTGAGCTGGTTAGTTTTGGTGAGCCTGTGCCAGCTGTAGCCTCTGAGTCCTGTCTTTACCTGCCAGGAGTGGAACTCAATGTGGTCCTCTGCTATTGTGACTGAAGGTTTGACATGTTGTGCATTCTAAGATGCTTTTCTGCTCACTACATTTGTTTGACATGGTTATTCTAGTTACTGTAGACAGCTTGAACCGGTTCAAACCTGTCTGGCGATCCTGCTCTGACCTCTGTCATCAGCAAGACATTTCTGCCAGCAGAATTAAAGTCTCACTATATTGTGCATGGAAATGTCAAGAAATAAGAAAGCATCAAACATCTACCTCAAATATCTAGCACCACCTGTTCAACCCGAGGCCTATTTTTTGATCCTCTTGCTTGAAAACGACATGCTCAAATTAAAATTAGTATATCTCAAAAACTATAAGGTGTATTTGAAGAATTCTGGTACTTAGAAGGTCAGAGTAAGAGAAGACGGAACAGCAAAATAAATTATAATAATTGGTTGTTAATAAAAAAATGTGTTGTTTTTTTCTCCTTCTGGTTCTGTGAGTTTTGGTTGTTATACCGATAGAATCTTCAGAATCTGTGTTTTGTTTTTTTTTGCGTGTGCTGTGTTTGCACATTTTTTCTGTCTATTTCTTTAGTGTATTTGGTGTTGAAAATGTGTTTGTGGTGGAAGTGGTCTTTGTAGTCTTATAGCTGAGCTTATTCTGCTATGCTGCATGTGCAGATATACATTCAGACTTTTATGCTTAAGAAAGGATTTATAATTTCTGTCCTGGCTCGCTAGGGTGGAAAGGGTTAACATCTCTGAAGTTACATTTTCCCCATTCTGATGTTGGTTATAGACATTACCTGAAGCTTTTGTCCAGCAACTGCATGAGTCTTCACTGTGCTGCTGCCACATGATTGGCTGGTTGGATAATCAAACTGAAAGTTGCGGCATGAGTTCCTTATACAATGTAAGACTGATTGCGTTACCATCAAACAAATGTTCTTTTTTTTGACTAGTTCAAAGAAGATTTTCTTGGTTTTGTTCCCAATGCTAATTATCAACTCTGACAAAATGTAATTAACTGAATTTTCTTAAATTACTGGTTCCACATGAATGAATTTTGTAGTACAAACTTTTTAAAGCCCTGGAATAAAATTCATACGTAATTCAAACTACTAAATTAGATACTTTATTCGAGTGTTTTACATTTTGGCCACGTATTCCATACATTTCAGTGTGTAGATATTGTTTAATTAATGTGCAGCAAGGGCTCTGGTAATTTATACACAAGTGGACTGACATAAATTTTTAGCATCCACAAACTGGGTTATTATAAGAAATACAATGATGCATGTTTTTTTTTTAATTGCATGTCTGGACCAAAGTGAGATTGAAATCCTAATGCATCATCTGAAGTTTCCACCCTCTCTTGTTAGTGCAGGTGTGTTCATTATGATCATGAAAACAGAAAACAGGTACAAATTTAGCAATTCACTGGTGTTAAGCAGCACATTACATTTGGCTGGTAGCAGAATTTGAGCGATGTACAAGGCTGTGAATGTTTATAGTTATATGGAACTGCTCATGAATAAAAACATTCCACTTCTTGAGCATAACATAATTTGTCATGTACAGCTCTCAGTAGAAGTGGTCTTTACTGAGGATGCTTCACGTACATTGTAGTAAATATCATTAATCGGCTTCACTGCTTTATCTCACACAGTATTTGATAGACGACATGAGCGGACGTCGTGCAGCAGTACAGAGTCGTTATATTTAACATCTAGTGTGCTGGTGTGACAAATAAAAATAACATCAACTGTTCCATAAGTTCCTGTTGGCTGGTGATGATGAAGCCAAGAATCAAACATCCACAAACACACGTCCCACAAAAACAAGACACACTGTGTGTTACTCATAAAGTTAAGATATTCAGACAAGGGAAGTACAGGAAGTACATTCCTCATGTCAAATTCCTAATGGATCTGAAAACCAGTGTACAATTCTAATTTATTTCCTCACTATCTGTAAGACATTATGTCATTTTTCTTATTTATTCCAAGCAGGTAGACTGTGTAATGGACTAGTAAGTAATAACAGTAAATGAATAGATGCTGCTTCTAAAGAACTAAATTAACTGGAACAAAAAATGAACACCAGCAGGACAGGAGCTATCTTTGTCCAAATGTCTTTAGTGCTTTCCCATAAGAGTGCCTTTTTTTTGTGCTCAAGTCCGTTAAACCAATTTGCCCAAGCTTACAGTGTGCACATTCATCTGTTATCCATTATACACTAGAACATTTAATCTTGCAGCATTTTTTCTGTAGAAATAAGCAGACTGGCACCAATGATAAAGGATGAAGGATTAAGTATTAATGCACTTCTGGAATGAAAGCTTCTTATCTGACCCAGGTATGCTGTAAAGCACCACTGCAGTTCAACAACACTGCTCTTTTTTAGTCCAGTTTCACCAGTTACCAGAGAGAGAGAGAGAGAGAGAGAGAGAGAGAGAGAGAGAGAGAGAGAGA
>JAOTRN010000036.1:12381039-12402784 GCA_028566695.1 Bagroides melapterus
TCATTTCACTGTGTACTGCTAAGCTATATATGGTTGAAATGACAATAAAAGCTTCTTGACTTGACTTGACTTGACTCGGCTATATAGTTAACCTCTCTGGTGATAAAGCATTTCGTATGTGCCCTGGGCAAAACAGCAAAACGTATTTGGCCATGAGCCGTGGTCTCTTATGGTGCGTAAAGCTGAGTGTTAGTTTCTGCTTGAGTATGTACAAGTGACTGGGTGGTTCTAAAATTATATGAACTATATGACGTTACTTTCTTTTTTATTCCTCACTGTGGATTATCTAGTGTGCATGCAAGCTAATTATATGCCTAGTTAAATTTGTTCCTATTCACAGTCTGACCATTTTATTGGTTCGTGTACACAGTGCAGCAGGTGATGAAATAATTAACTATTTATTTATTATATTATATATTTATATATGCTAATAACCACATAGAAAATATTTTAACTCTTCTGTATTAACAGGTCCAGTAGTTTCCTATCATTTGCATTTGATTAAAAAAAAAAAAAAAAAGATTTGATTGTGACAGTAATAGGAAGTAGAAATAGAAAGTAGCCACTCTTTTGTGCCGTACTCCATCTCTGATGCCCATCTGAGTTATTTTTACTGTCAGCCTTACAGACAGTAAGTAGATAGTAGAACCATCACAGACATCTGTGCTATTATACCAGCATCATTTCTCCACTCGCACACAGTCATCTCCTTTTGTTCCTGCAAAATAGGAGTGCTATACATTCATCAACAACTTCCTCCACACCAGACTTACTTTTCTCACATTCATGTAGATATATATATATATTAAAAAAATCTTTCAGTTTGTTTTGTAGAAGGGATCACATCACATCTTGGGAAGATCCTGTCATTATTCTCTCTTCCAGCACTCACCCTTTTGAAAATTCAACAGCTTTGAGATCAGGAGTTGTGACACACTATTGACAAGGATAAATCATTTACTCATTAGATTCTTTTAACTGTATTCTCATTAGGACACTGGATTCATGTATTTATATTACAGAAATACTGAACTGTTTCCCTAACATTGTCGTTATAGCACGCTGAACGTCACAAAAAGTCTAAATCTTTTTTGCTCCCTGTGCTGCACAGATATTTAAAGGTGGCTATTGGAAATCTAACCTGAAATATCAAAAAGGTCTTTTATATTTATTTAAAATAATACACAAAATATAATTATATATTAATATACTGTATAACAGTAATGCTTTTGTGGTAATGCTTTCCATTAAGAGTCCCATAGCTAACTTATTCCACTAATTAAGAATAACAAACCACAAATCTAAGCACTAAAACACTGTCGTATTAATAACGTAACAAAGCAGCATAACACATTTTAATTGACCTTTTTTAAATGTTAGCCAAATCACTGCAATAATTAATGTTTATTTATTCCAATACATGTTGGTTGTTGGTTCATATTCATCACTGAGAGTATAATTTTCCTCAGCAGTGATTAAAACAGGTTTTCTTTTTTTGTTGTTGTTTATTTACTTGCTTTATTATTTTAAAAAAAGATATTAGTTATACCTCGGCACTGTTGAATTCTCATATCTTATCATTCAGATGGCGTGAAAACAGCAACTTTGACAGTAGTGGCAACTTGAATTGTGTTAAGGTTTAGAAAGTACAGGATGATGGTGAGCAGAATTACTCAGCGGTGCGAGAATTCAATGTGCACAAGACCAATGAGTTGGTGGTGAAGTATAGGAGGAAGAAGATGGTAACCCAATCCATCTGGATCAGGTAGAGGAAGTTATGGTGGTGATAGGTTAAAATATCAACAACACACAGGACTGGAGAAGCAACACCAAGTTATAAGAAAGGTATGAGCAGACTTTACTTTTTGATGAAACTCAGATCCTTCAGTGTATCTACCAAAATACCGGAGACGTTCTACCACTTTTAAGTTGCAAGCACAATATTCTTTGTTTTAATCAACTCACAGAGCAGCATCAGAGATGGTGATGCAAAGAAGATAAGTTAATCAGGAAAGCTGGCTCTACTCTAGGCTGAAACTGGAGACCCTGGAAGTGATGCTGGAAATGCGGATGGAAGATAAAAACTGAGAGGATCTATAGCAAACATATCCTCTGTGACAAACTGGACAAACAGTGGAGAAGGGTACAAGATATCAGAACCTACAATGGGTCAACAAAGTTGGGGGGCTGACATTGGAGATGATAAAATTGCCTACATATTTTACTTAACCAACTACTACAATGAATATTACACAAAAAACTGTACACACACTGACACTTTATTTATGCACTTTCTGCTACCAAATCTGATCACCTCACATTTTATTCTTTTCTTGTGGCATATTTTGAGTTTGTTGTGCACAATTAAATCGTGTACAGAGATTTTTTAAGTTTATTTGTTACTTTTGTGTTGTGGCTCAAATTTCCACTTGGGGATTAATAAAGAATTCTCTCTCCATTCTCTGTATATCAGTATCTAATAAATTAATTGTTTATATGGTGAGGTTTTCTGACAGAAGATGTTTATTTAACATTTAAGGATGGTGTCTGTGCTTTGTCATGGTCAGTAAAGTCTTCAGGACCGAGATGTTTGTGCTTTCCAGTTTCACAGTCACAGAACTATGCTAGCTGTGTTTTTTTTTTTTTTTTTAACTTTGTTAATTTTAAGAAAGCGAATAAAAAAAGACAGAAGATGGAATGACTGTTTATAGCTGCTGTAATGTAAGTGATAACAGGAAGGTTTCACACCATTATATATATTATATACTGTAAATGATTACATTAGTTTAAAGTTCATTGCTCAGCATCACAGCAGCCCATGAATTATTTACTGTAGCTATGACACCACACCCTGTCATGTTTTATTACTTACTTAATATAAATGTTAGTTCCTTTTTTTATTTATGGTGTATTAACGCTGAAGTACATGATGCATAATCCTATTAGTATTAAATACATTTTATATATGTAAAAGAAAATGCTTTTATACCTTTTGTTGCAGGTACTATGCCATCTGTTGTCAGCCTCTGGTCTACAGGAACAAAATGACACCCCTGAGAGTTGCTCTCATGATAGGAGGATGCTGGATTATCCCAACTGTCATATCCTTCTTACCAATTATGCAAGGCTGGAACAGTATTGGAATAAATGATTTGGTGAGTCACATCTTTCAGCTGTCACAGATAGTCCAGTGTTTAAAATCGAAATAAATTTGGCGACGGAATGGTTAAAGATATGTTTTCTTCGTTTGCACACATCAGGCCATGCATGTGAACAAACTTGCTTCAGTGAAAATGATTAAGCATTGAATAAAATAATCAGCTCAGTACACACGTAAATGAGGCGTTTTTCTTTGGAGCTTTTCAGATATTTTATATGCTTCTTTATCAGTTTTTACTAGATTCTGTATTCTAGATGAATATTATATACTGCAGATGCCTAAAGAAGCTACAGTACAGCAAGCTTCTCCTACTGTAGTCCCACTATTCAGGATCAGTTATGAGAAAGAGCTTAATTAATAACTCCCACTCACTTGTATGCTGTAATAGAAATAAAATGTCACATCACCCTATTAAAGCCTATAATCCATCTGTAAACAAACATTAAATGGCCCTGGATGAAGATTGATTTGCTGCAATGAAAGTCAGTCAGATCGAGGAAATGCTGTTTAAATGTCTTTCCTCACACAGTCATGGATTCTGCTTAGACTTTTATAACATGGTGGTTTAATAAACTCTGGCATTATTCATGCTGCGTAAAATTAACCCATATTATTAAGTGACTACATATTAGCCTGCATAATTCTTTACATTTCACACTATCAGGAATGATCATAAGCAACATTCCCTATTGAGGGAAACATGAATGTGTTTGATTTTTTTGATTGGCTGCCTCACGATATTCTCCATACATGAGCATTATCCTAATGACTGTTTATTCCGGACACTAATTTAGCTGCACACTTTAAAGTCAAAACATCAAAAACTCTGTTGATGCACTGACTATGCTTCTCAAAGGAGCTGATTAGTGTTTGTTGCTCATGTACCACTGAAAGATTGGGTCACATTAAAAAAATTTCACACTGGTGAAAATTAATAGTGTACAATTCACGTTTACTGGCTGTTTTGCCCTGGGATCCAGACCACTTGAGAATACTTCACAGAAGGCTTCATTTGAGTTGCATCCAATTAAAATGCATTTCAACTAACTGAAGTGAAGCAAAAATAATTTCTTGAATTTTTTTACCCTGGTGATTTGAAGTGTTCTACAGCATTAAGTGTCTAATTCATGGAAACTGAGATGTCATAAGTTTGGATCTTCATATCAAGGAGGAGGAATTGGAGGTGATTTTATTTGTATTTAAGAACAGTCAGGGTCAGGGACTTCTCTATAGGGCTGGCTTTAAAAATGACTGTTTTTCAAATTAATGATCTTCAGGTTAAAGTCTTGTTGGTTTTCAATTAAATTTATAAGAAATATTTCCTCTATTGATCACTGACAAATTGACAAATCCCCCAGGCCAAGGACCTAGAGATTGGAGTGAAC
Source organism: Bagroides melapterus (assembly GCA_028566695.1). Classification (NCBI taxonomy): domain Eukaryota; kingdom Metazoa; phylum Chordata; class Actinopteri; order Siluriformes; family Bagridae; genus Bagroides; species Bagroides melapterus. The sequence continues at coordinate 12,385,585 of JAOTRN010000036.1, forward strand.
AGAAAAAAGAAACCTCAGCACAGACAGTAAAATAAAGTGTGACATTTTCTTTTTGTGTGCTGAATGTGCAATTTGTGTGCGCATAAATATTCCCCCTCCCCTCAACAGATAGAAGCGCGGAAGTTCAGTGGCAACTCCACAGTGTGTGTGTTCATGGTGAACAAGCCATATGCTCTCACCTGCTCTGTGGTGGCCTTCTACATCCCACTGGGTCTGATGGTGCTCGCCTACCAACGCATCTATGTAACGGCACGTGAGCACGCCCGTCAGATCAGCATGCTGCAGAGGGCGGGTGGCGCGGTCTCCGGTCCCGAGAGTGCTGAGCACCAGCGGAACCATCGCATGCGCACTGAGACCAAAGCGGCAAAGACTCTGTGCATCATTATGGGCTGCTTTTGCCTGTGCTGGGCTCCATTCTTCATTACCAACGTGGTTGACCCTTTCATAGACTACACAGTGCCCGAACAGTTGTGGGCAGCATGTCTGTGGCTGGGCTACATCAACTCCATGCTTAACCCCATCCTCTATGCCTTCCTCAACAAGTCCTTCCGCCGTGCCTTCCTCATCATCCTCTGCTGCGGCCACCAGCGCTACCGACGGCCCTCCATCCTCGCACCTAGAACACCCTGCACAGCAACACAGATCAACGGCTCCACACATGTCCTCAAGTAAGTGAAACCATTCTTAAAGATTCCATCTGTCATGCTAATGCTTGTGTTACATTTGCTTATTAGCCTTATTAGTTGGCATTGTTTTGGTCTGTGTTACACAGAGAAACAACTAGGTCTTATTTTCTGGAGCTATTTACGACTGTGTGAGACCATTAGAAGTTTGACACGTCATGGTGTGACCTTTCACTACAGAAAAGCAGAAGATGGAGGAAGCTCTAATTGTAGCTGTGTCCAAGCTGCATATTTTATATAATACGTCTTTAAAGACTATAAAAATCAAATAAAGAGAGAAGCTGCTAGGTTTGCAGCCGAAACAGGAATAGATGTACATTTGAACACTGCAATATACAAATGAATGAAGAATCTAATATGTGCCGTCTGAGATTTTCATTTTTATTAGCATTTTTATTACGATTATATTCACTTATTTTCCTATTCCATGCCCATTTTGCAGCTGCGTTCGAAAGAATTTCGCATGCTTAAAGTCTTGTGTGACTTTAACTTAACAGTGGAATAATTCTAAATGCCATCTGCGTTATTGTACTGTTTCTATATGAAAGATAAAAAAAAACATTTTGTGCTTGTTATAGCCATTCACTGTCCCCTTTAATAGGAACACCTGTACCTCTCTCTCTCTCTCTCTCTCTCTATATATATATATATATATATATACAGGTATAATGGCAGAAACACTTTGTTGATAAGACTGGTCAGTGAAAAATGGCCAGACTGGTTTGAGACCAGAAAGCTTCAGTAACTCATCATGTTAACTAATAGTATGCTAACTAATAATAATGTGTGGTTATTGTTGTGATATGTTTTAGCGTTTTAGAACACAGCTTAGCATGGACTTTCCCAAGAGAATGAAAAAAAAAACAAGAACATCCCCTAATCTTCAAGTTACTCTCCCACACTTGTCTCTTTGTCTCTTTTTACTGTCTCTCTGTCCTTCTCTGTCTTAAAAAAACTCTTTAATTTCTCATAACATTAGAAATGCACTGTATCTTCAGAACAATAACACCACTGCACCACTGATCAAAAACTACTTCTAAACTTGTAAAGAAACTAACTGCTGTAAACTACAATAAAGAGGACTGGTGAAGGCAGAAATGGGAAGCCCTTACTATCTTTTTCACTCCATGGTTAGGTCTAAGGTCTAAGCTCCCTCAGGCTTTGACCAAAGACTAGCATACTTATTTAAACATTCTGTAAAGTTTAGTCAGCTGGTCAACTCTAATCCCCAGGGAAATCATAAATATATCTATGCATTTGTTATTACTTCTATGTGAAAACACAATACACTGCTATATGAGAGCATATGTGATTTCTTATTAAAAAAATCAATATAATGTTTATGGAATGTTTATTCTTTAGTGCTGGAGGACCCTCATCAGTCAAGATAGTTGAATGTCAAATCTCTGCTTAGATTGATGAATGCTGACAGATTTGTTGTTGGGCTAAAATGATGATGGTGTTTGTTTTTCAATAAAGGTTTATTGATTTTCTTTTGTGACATGCAGTAACTATTCATGAGAGGAAAGAGGCTTTTACAGATATAAATACTATAGTCCTATTACCTTGCTGTCACATTCTATCTGATATATATCATCTATTTTGCCCGGTGTCTGGATTTAGGCACTGGATTTTGGATACGTCTTATAGTTAATTAACTTTTCTTTCTCTTCCTAATAATTTCTCAGAACATAGAATCAGATTCATCAACACATCTGAAAACATTATGTACTCCAGGCTAAAGATGTTCTATCGTTTCTTTTTTACAAAAAAAAAGGTGGAAATTGGAGTTGATAGTAGAGAGATCTACTCTCTAAAATCTCCTCAGAGGGCAGCGACAATGAATGTAGTGCATTAGCAACACTATGGCATTTTTTTAAACATCTCATTTGTAGCCATGGGAACACAGCATGGGATTAACACTAGGGTCATTGTATATGGACATTGTATTGCACCATAGGTCTATTTAAGACTGCAGAACAGGTCGTCATAAACTGATTTGTTAGAACATGAACTGGTGTTATACAATAAGGGCTGAATGCTTTTGAAATGAAAATGTCTTTATCCGAAATCAAGAAGGTCTGTATGTTAACAATCAGTAATCAAATGTGTTCATCTGACATGCTGTGCTTGTGTCATCAGTGCCAGGCTCAGCTTCTGCTATGTGCTTTGCAACTGTTTAACTACAAAAAAACAAAGTGTTAAGGATGCAACGCAGCATACAGATATAATGATTGGAACTGAAGAAGAGCAGAAGGTTACAGATAGTACAGGATTTTATACAGTGACTCACACCTGCCTCCAGCAAAGGCCACCAGAACTTGTAGGTCAGGGGCAAGGTGAACATTATGTCAAGTTGTCTTGAGTTGTGTAAAGTTAAGCGGTTCCATACTGCACTGAGGAAATGGGTTTTGAGAATAGTTAGACAGGAGACGAGTGTTTGGAGACTTGAACCTGGCTGGATCAATGATATATGAAACTGGAAGTTTGGCTCAATAGTCCTGGGAGCAATTAGGCATTCATGGTACATGGAGAGTGTGTCATGGTCATAACCCCAGTTCTAATCTGAGCAAGCTCTAACCACTACATCCGCACTTCCACCAAACCACCAACAATAAATAGCACAAAACTTATCTATATGTATCTATATACACACAGCTTATCAAGGAGAATATTAATTAAAACCACAGGATGCAAATATTTATGAAAGAACGCGTACGGTGTCCAGTACGTTTAAGTATATATGACTGATTACTTAAGGTCCCTTTTTACTTTTTTAATAGACATTCAACTCTGTACAGATTTTAAAATCAGATATGACTGATTTGTAACATCCTTTTTGTTCATCACAGAATATATATTGTGATATTTAGAGGTTTTTGAAACAGGATGTTAGTGGAGTTAATTCCGCTTCTGTATAGCTTTTTAAGTGAATTCAGGTTTTTGGAAATGTGGGACCTCTTATGGATACTACACTGACCTCCCTTAAAGTGTGGGTTATCTCTTCAGGCTAATACCAGAAGTCTTTCAAGACAAATTTTTTACCCCTGAACTTCCCAGTGTTTGAGTGTTTAAGGATAGTGGTGCTTGTGAATCATTCTTTTAGCTCATTAAACATATGCAGACTCATCTGCAGCCTTTTCCATTAAATAAGCTTTCAGCTTTCAACAAATTGACTGGTGCAGCTGAAACTGAATCCCAAGCAATCTTTGTAACTTCTTGATTGCCTGAGTTTGTGACTTTTGGAAATTCCATACTGAATATGATGGTAGGCTTGTGAAGTTTGCACTTTACCAACTTGACATAGAAATGATTGTTCAGGAGATGCTTGAGTACCAGGCTCTATGGGGCAACGTGTTCCACTTCTGATGAGGAATAAATTAAACCTAATTAACAGAAGTAGAGGGGACATTTACAAGGCAGTAAGGCATCACCAGTTACTCAAAGTGATTGACTGTGGTGATAAATGCTATTTTCCCTTTGTCTCCTGTGTGGATGTATCTCATGTTAAATATGATGATGTGACCTGTCTTGATGAAAATTTTGAACCTACGACCCTCTAAACATTATGCACAGTTAAAATAGCCTGGACAGAAAGGCGAGAGTAGCATGGAACCCTGAATGTCATACCACTGTAATGTTAGCAGACGAACACCGCTGGTTGCCGGGATCAAACCCGAATCTCCCAAATTTAACAGATCAGACCCACTTGTAGGATTTGGTGCATGCACTGCTTTTATCTAACACACCAAACTTACATGAAACCTAACAAAAGCAAATCTTAACTCACAGTCAAACATAACCTGGACAGCACGTTGTCCGACCTTCACGCAGCGTTACATCAAATAATGACTGACAATGATCATGAGAAGACAAACATATATAGAGCAGCGCATCAAAGGAAACAAGCAACAGGTGAGAACACATTAGGTAGGGGTGTGGCACTACCCAACTAATAGTCTGGACAGGAAATACACCAGACAACTATGTCCCTGCTCATCCCTGTCTGACCACGTACACACACACTGAAAACTCGATCCAAGGCCAACATTTACCATGCCCACATATGATCGAGGTCAAGATTAAAGAAAGTCTACAACAGTATAACAACCCTCTGCTGTTCTGCTGTCCAAATTAAACTTGCTGGATGTTCCCTGAGGCTAGGAACAAACTTGGTCTCAGACTTTAAGGTGTATTGATTTCCAAAGCATAAAGCCTATACCCTAGAGAAACTTTTCACAAAGTTTTTTGTTTGTTATTTTTCTGCCTTCAGTCAGGAGGGTGACAATGAATTGATCTTTCCTCAGATGTAGAATACTGTAACAATCCTCCGCTGGTTTCTGGCAGTCATATTCTCTCTAAGGATCGTCTGGGTTCTGGTCCCTTAATGTAATGATGGAAGTGGAGCTATGTGAATTCGTGACCATGCCAACAGGCTTTGGAACTCTGCAAGTATTAATGTATATTATTAAGGAAAATATTAAAACAATCAAGGGAGAGAGAGAGAGAATTTGGGTCATATCATTAGTATACACTGGGTGGTAGAGATATACACTGGGTGGTACAGATATTATAAGAATAAGCAGCACCTAGCACCTATTAAGTCACATTCATATAATTCAGTTCCATGGCAACAGAATAAAAGTGACTTAAGTGACTAAGAACTCTGGCGGTTGTGCTGTTGTTGGAATGAATAGCCATTAAACCAGATAATAGATATTAACAACTGCTGTTTTATGTCACAATAAATGTGCTTGAAAAATCAGAAGAACCAAGCAAAAATATCTACCCCGGCATTCTGACCTTTTACACAAACAATACAAGCACATTTGTTGCAAAATGGTTTAGATTAGCCTGAAATAGAATTGTGTAATGAGCCATAAAATTAATAGTGAACAGTGGAGCAAGAATGCTGAAATCCCTGGCTTTGAAGTGCACTAAACTGCTTTTACTAAACTATAGATTGTGTCAGTGTTAGTTCTTACTGTGTGTCATGTAGGGTGTTAGACTTCTGAGAATAATCAGTTGTCTTAAGACAAGGTCTTTCTCACCATACTGGCTGCTGCAGAAACAAAGCCCAGGAAAAATCATGTCAATATCAGGCCACCCAGCCTCCTGTGAATGTCCTGCCACTCTTTGTTTTCTGCAGCACTTGGAAATGTGCTGCGGATATAAATCATGGAACTGCTTCCAAATGGCAAGGCGTACAGCACGTAAATCTGGCTGATAAACAGAGATGTGACGTATGCAGGGACCTCTGAACAGCTGCCTTCCGAAATCTCAGCTCTGTTGAGATCATATTAAATGTAATCCAAAGACAACCAAACATTTTTAGAGAGCTCTAACCCCATTAGTTGTGACAGAGACCATAACATGACTCTGCTGCTGCCCCTCTTAATTATTTAGCTTTTTTCTTGTTCTTCAAAACCAGCATATTCCAGTCAGTTACATCTACGGAGAAGACGGAGAAGTTGATTCGCCTGTGAGAACTGAAAGTAATGTCTAATGTATACCATCTTAATGTAAAAATGCTTTCTCTATTTATTTTTTTTTACTATAATATAATGTCTGGGTGCTCCAAGCATAAAAAGTTCCATCTGGCTTAGTGCGTAGGTTGCTCCTTTGAGAACAACTCTAACCGTTTCTAAATAGTGATTGCTTTTAATTACCAAATGCAGGTATAATGCATGATGAATGTTCGTCATTAACCACATTGCACCTGCGATTTAATCTGAGCACAGACGTGGCTGCACAACAGCACATTGTCAAAACCATTTTCATCTTGTGCCTGCAATTTGGTATGAGTACACTTATCAGGAGTCATTCTCCATCTGATACTACCTCTGGTCTTTTCCCCAACAGCTTCTTTATCTCCACTCTTTCTTAGGGCCATCAATAAGATTGCTTTAAGGCTGTCTGAGTCTAGGAACCGCAGCCCTTATAATTTAATGAACACTCTTAACAGATGTGTCTATAGATGGCTGGATGATCTCACAGCCTCTTACGGTAAATGTCCATTCAGGATTGCTTTTCATTCTTTTCTTTGACATCTGTAATTATACGCTCCTCCACCACATCCGATAATCATCTTATGCCAATATGTGATATTCTTTTACTTAGTTTGATGTCTTTTATTATATATACGAAAGTCAAACAATATTTAGGATTAACAGAGTCAATTTTTCATAGATTAGCTTATGATGAAAAAAAAAGCAAAAAAGACAGTCGCATTACAATTTGTCATTTATTATAATTCTTCATATTTAATAACAGATCTGCAGGCCTATTTAATATTAAGTGTTCTCGGGTACAAATCACATGTCAACTGGGTAGGATAAAAAAAAATAAAAAATCAGTTCAGTATAGCAGTAACACATGAACAACTCCTACAGTTTGTTCAATTGTCAGCATTTATATAGTTACAAATATTTAAAACATTAGGATAGAAACATGTTTATTGCTTCGGATTTTCACTTTGCTAAAGAATAATTATTTCTTATTTTTTTGGCAGTTTGTTGCGGTATTTTTTCGGCAGTAACAGTCTGTCTCACTTTAGTAACCTATTAATTGCAGTGTAAATCTTATTTATGTACAGTTTTTGTGTGTTACCTATAAGTTAAAAATTACATTAATACTATATTGTACTTTGGTTACCAATACGTATACCATATCGTAAAATGACAGTAATAGATTTTTCTTCTATTCTAGTTTGTATAGGTTCAGAAATTAGAATAAGATGTTACTATCATTTCTACTAGCACACATAAGTGCCTACTGATCGTACAAGCAACACCATGACAACTAGATATTAGATTGACAAAGGAGTTCTCAAGTGGACTTCTTCCTTCTTTGACATTTCATTGATAAGCCTACTATGGCTCCAGAGGGATCAGCGACGAACTCTCACGTCTCAGAATCACCAACTGTTCTTACACGTTCACACGATTTGAGCTAGTAGTTAGAAACATATTTACACATCTGTTCCGTAATTCCTTAATTATACATCATGCAGAAATGCTGTTACGAATTCTTCCTCGCGGAGACTTAATTAAGAAAGCATTATATTGTAAAAACATGAAGGTGTTTTGTTCAAATGGGTTATATAGCTAATTACTGTGGAGCAATTTTTACATACATATGAATTGTACTGTAATGAACCCTTAGATAATGAATTAGATACAAAGAACTTAAGGACACTTAATATAATGTGGGACCCAATTGTGTAGTCACCTGATTTAATCTCTGCTCTCTACTTGATTTATTAACCTTTTCATTTTTTTTTTTTAACGTGACACTCATCAGTGCTCTCACAGGCTTATTACTGGGCTTCATTTCAGCACATTGTGATCTCCTAGAATTGCATATAGATAACTCTGAGAAAATACACGTTTCTCACTGAGCTTTCTGGAGCCAGACAGAGGGCTCGAGGTAATATCTGCCACCCTGGAAAACATTGTTTTTGTTGGACTCCACTTTCTATGGCTCTTATATCGCTCCATAAATTACATCCATTTAGATTTCTATGCAGAAGTTATCGTTTTCTTTAGTGATTTAGGGATTTAATCATTTATGTCAGCCTGAATCTTATGACTATAAGCGAACTCGAGTTCACATGCAGTATGCACTTTGGGAGATTAGTATCTGTGTGATTATATAAACACTTTGGACATTTATCACAGGATCCCTAGCCCATTTGAAAACAGAAACCCCTGGAGGTATAACACACTGACACTGCACAGGACTTCACTGCTACACATGATGTATTCCACTGACATCTCAGACTCATAATTGTCTGGTAGTATAGCAGGGAAATTAGACCCACACATGTGAACTGTAGTGTTCAGATAACATGGACAATTGTCATTCACAGCAGAACGAGTCTTAAAGACGCTGTCTTAGGGTCATAAGATTCTGACTTTTCCTGGCACTAATTATATAAGAAAAAATGGAATATCTGAAAGTCTGATACATTCTCTTGACTCTCTCTCTCCCTCTCTCTCTCTCTCTCTCTCTCTCTCTCTCTGGATGTGACAGTGTAGAAGAGCTATGTGAAGTGTAGGTTAGCTACATAACACCAGGGTGGCACCCTTCTGAGCAACAGTACATTTACACATTAGACGTTGAGATTTATGGCTGCTTGCGTGTGACTGTATGTGTAACAGTTAAGTGCATTACACTGCACACACAGTGATGACAGCATGCTACCTATAGTGCGAACTATCGTGGAAAATTATGAACCCATCAAACTAATAGTGTGCTTCTTTTACTCCTTGGCTTCAGAGGTCAAGGATTTAACCCTTGATTTTTCGCTTTGTAGAAATCTTCCAGCTTGCAAACAGACAGCCTGTAAAAATCCTGAGAATAAATACTGAGATACTGCATGTATTTTATTAGGAAGCAATTCCACACAACTTCCATCACCAGCTAATTGTATATATTACAGAGGGTTGGAAAAGAGCAGCTTAAACAGAGCAAAACACACAGCGTTTTCAACTTTATAAGCTCTGCAATCTCTGCAATTTAAACTGGCAGCATTAGTTAATACACACATGTAATGTGAAACAGGCGTCAAGAGTCTCATTGCTCTCTTGAACACCCATTGACAGATGTTTGCTTGATGTAGCCCTGGCATGAAAGGATGCACATGTCAGATCTTACCAGTGAATGGAGTGAAGCTGTGTCCTGTGTTGGTTTGATCTCGGATAGACCTTCAACATACGAATCACATTAAGCACTTATTTTTGGTAGATTTATTACACATGATCAAACACAACGTTACATACGTGCATTCGGCGTGCCTGTCAGGGATGTGGTTGATGATATCATGACACTAGACTGTACATTACAAAGAGCTCTCTGGTCATGTGAAGATGTCATGATATGTCAGTTCAGTTTTACTGTAAACAAGACAAACCTTTTGAGCAGCGCATGCAGCATCTACATGCAGTTTTGTGTACTAGAGGAACTCCATGCCAAAAGGAAGTTGTTTAGAATATAGATGTACAAAAATATAAATAAATCCACTTGGCTTTGGGCTCTTTTGAGGCAGGACTCATGGATATTGCTGTAAATGGCAGACAATACCCTCCGTCTGGAGAGAAGTGAGTCATTGCTTTGTGTTTGGCACGTATTTCCGAACCATTTGAGTGCCACTATTAACTGACCTTTACAAGCAATTTGATTGCTGCGTCTATTATGAAATCAACAAATGAGATGCCTTAGACAAAGAGTATTTTTAAGTGACTCTTCTCATTCTCATTGCCTAGAAAAGACCTGTATTTTCTCATCAAATAAAAGCTACAGCAATCTGCTAGCATAAAAGGAATCAGCATATCATCAATAATGTAGTGATATCAACAAAGTATTTCCACTGTTTGTTAAGAAAAATATAATACTGATATTAATTGAAAACACAGACGTGTGTTGTTAGTACAAAAATGTTTTTGCCTATGACTGAATAATTTATTGACTGATTAATTGCTGTAACAATGGAAATGAGAAATAGGCTTTTAATTAAGGAATAAAACATGACTGGGCATACTGAAGTGTGTTATTCCTCTAATCCAACTGCACAGTGCCAACAATTAGAGTTTTAGTTTATTAATGAACAAAACATTCTGCATTTTATCCGTTTATTGTTGCATGTAACGTTATGAAACATCCATGAGGCAAACAAGTTGCTTTGTTACAGCAGGTAATTACTATTGTTCCTACACCAACCTTCCTTTTCTTGAAGTTATTAAAACAAAAGTAATGCGACTTGTGCTACTAAGGACAAGAAAATCACAGTGTTTTCTGGTCTGACGTAACGTCCTGACAGTTACAACACACCGATATTCAAGACCTCTTCCATAATTGCTATATAAATGCCTATTAAAAGGAGATTGTTTGTACTTTGATAAATAGCAGCACATTTTCTTAACCAGTTTATTTTTAGATTAGATTTTACATTAGCCTTAATTCTGTGGCGTATCAGCCATACAAGTTCTACTGAATGAGCAAATATAAATAATAATACTTTAGATTGTGCACATTAATTTAAGCCTGATTTGAATTACAGCTAGAACTAATGTTAGAGACTTGCCATTATAGAATTTTAACCCACACCTTCTGAAATATATTTTTTATTACTATGGTATATGGTATTTTTACCACCTCATTAAGCAGCGTTTAGACTGTATGGACTTAGATATAGATGTATTAACTTGCTTTTCCTCTTCTCTTTTCTCTTTTCCTCTTCCTTCTTGTCGTGGTTCCTTTTTTTCTTCTGCAAATGTGTGCCTCTCTGCTGCCCTCTGTCCCGCCTGCTCTCTACTCCAGCGGCTGCTCCTCTGCTTCTAAACTCCTGCTCTGGTTCTGCAACACTAAGCCTGTTCCTGTCTAGTGTTGTGTGAGGAGCACGCAAGTGAGTCTTTCACTTACACACAAACACTCATACACACACACGAGCGCACACACACACGTAGACTTCCTGTTCTGTCGCTGTGCTGATCCTGTTGTGTTCAGGGTCAGTAAAGTGTCTGATTGTATATCTGTATGCGGTACAGTGCATTACCTTTACGCTGTGTGCGTTTTTGTGTAGGTGCCTTTTCTTTTGCATGTTTTAGATAAGGTTAGGTTTAGCTATTACTCAGCCCCAGTAATGCACATGTTAATAGAAATATCCCACATAGAAAGGTTTTTGTGTGTCAGTTCATTTCCTAGAGTGAGAATGAGTCTTTTATGTACATGTTCCAGGCTTAGATTTCAATGCTCAGGATCCACCTGGTCCTTCTGTTCGCTCTTTATAGACAATTTCACACTCAGATAATCTTGAAATAGCTAAGGATTACTGGTTGCTTAGGTTGGATATGTATGCTGCATTAATGATAACAAACTACCACACCAGCAGTCATCTGACAGGCTTTGATTAGCCATGAGCACGTCTTAGCACCTCAGTGTTCAACGCTCTGGAGCAACGTTGGCACACTGAGTAAATCAAGGTAAGAATCTAAATGATAAACCTGTTTAGCCTCGGAGTATCTAACCATGCAGGACCTGTTAGTGATTGGCAGGAAGAGGGTCACTATATATGCAAACAGTATAATTAAGGGCATTCAACTTGTGCTTTCTAAAGTTTAAGGTCATTGGATGGTGACCACATTTTGCACGGTTATCTGTACTGCCAATCTGTTGAAACCTAATCTGTAATCAGAACACAGCCAAGCTTCTGGCAGTGCTGGCACATAACACCCCCACTTTCAGGCAATGACCCCTCTACCCCACCACTCCCACCCCACCCGTCTGCATTTAAAATTCAAGGTATTATGGAATTCACAAGGAATTGACTAAGTATGGCTTTAGCAGTGAGTAAGAGATTTAAAGGCGATTATATTTGCTACTATAATACCTTTAGCCAAGTGACATTTTGTGTGAGTGGCAGGTTGCAATACCTCACTGCACATGCTCTTTTACTCTCCCGAATGCTTAAAACAAAACTAGTTTTGCCTTTCAAACAGGGTTGCCAGATTTTAACCACCTGTTTTTTTTATGCTACAGCAGCACTTGAGTCTATAGTTAGGTTCATCAGGAAGGTTAAATTCACTCAGGAAGTAAATTTTCATCCTCTCTTCACACACTCACAGTAACTCTGAATAAGGCTTCAACTAGTTCTAGAAAACAGGAGTCATAGCTTAATTTTAGTGAAAAGTGTAGACAGGAAATATTTATAGATATATATACGTTTAGATGCCGTGTAGCTTAGCTTCCAGACAAGTGTTCATGTCAAGTATCCTTGGAAACATAGATTATGAACGTATTACAAATATCAGGAGCGTAACCACGTAACATAAACAGAACTTTATGAACGGCAATGCTAATCACAGTAAATGTACGTTTGTGTATTAGTTCTGTTTGTTTACATCTCAGAACTCAGTTCATGCTCTTTTATGAATGATGTAAACAAGGAAAAAAACTAAATAAACAGAAACAAATCATTAAAGATTAATGCATATTATGCTGTTACAGATGGGGTTTATTTGGGAAGCAGGAATGTGCAAGTTAAGTCTACACTAGTGAGAATTCCCAGTGCAGTGGGGCTCTTACACAGTATTAGTACAGGGTTCTGAAAAAAATGGACAGCGAGTCTGTTTTAGATTAAGTGAATAGAGTATCATAGTAGATCATGCAACAACCTCCTATGACTAGATGGACAAATAAAGACAATAATGCTTTCGAAGTTGGTCAGTGGGTTTGTTAGCTTGGTGAATGGAGACGATGGACGAAGTAATTCCGAGGTTAAATGAATAATATTCTGAACGAATAACTTTTAATGACGTTTAAAAATCTATGGCTTGAGTTACAACTCTTATTGTAAGTATGTTTTCTGATGCAATAATGACTCGAAGCAGTGGCTCTTCTCCCTCCACTTTTGATATAGATGGATATTAGATTGCCCTTTGAGCTTGAAGGAAATGTCTGACTCGATGCAATTATTATGATATCATGCAAGGATAAGTGACCTTTCCTAAATGATTATTTCATCAGGTATTTCAAAAGGTAGTTCTACTGGATTTACCAGAAAGGTTGATTTGTGCAGAGGCTGTCAACTCGGCACAAGCCAATTAAATGCAGGTTTATTTTAAAACCCCATGAACACACACACACACACACAGATGGAGGGTCATGATATTAAAATCACTTAAAGACAGATAGCCAGAAAGATTCCTTTTCTTTTTATTTTTTAAAGTCTGAAAGGCTTCTTTGGCTTCATGCCATATTTCCTCTTAATACCAAACTAAGAGAAAAGCTGTAATTGTTCATAACCAAAAGAGACTACGCTTACAGTTATGTTATTTGTCCATTTTTTATGTATGTTTACTTTTGCTTAGTCTATTTACTTTTAGTTTCTCCTCCAAAGGCACATTTATAACACGTGTAACTGTATTTCACTCTCACAAATGAATCACAGCTGATCATGTGTTACTGATGTGTCAGTGAAGTGATCTGGAAAACATGAGCCCAAATGGAAATCTTTAACTAATCTAATCTCATGACATGACTGTCACTGATAGGCTGCTGAATTTACCGTCTAGAAAGGAATCAGATCCCACCTGCTTCTTCATATCATTCTGTTCATCTTTCTTAAGACTATTAGTAATGGGATTAATTCCACAAATAATCCACCTTAATATATTTATTGACGGCAAATATTCCTATGTGGATCCATAAACATGACATACTGTTTTTTAATATTTGAATGAACCTCGCCTGCTAGTATGTTTATACAGGCTGCCACTATACTTACCCGCTATACAATACGCACAACTCTATGTGACTGTTTGTATAGATATAGGACCCCAGCCACTATTGTCTTCACCAATCTATCAAAAAATCTCCAACTGCTGCAGGATGCATGATTCTCTTCCTTTGTATGATTGTATAATCACAGTCAATTTTTACTTTGCCCATGATAGGAATAACGATGAGGCTAAGGTTGCCTAAAGCATCCCAGATTGTTGTCTGGGTTAAATTTAGCAGTCCAAATGTCATGTTGGAGGCATTGCTTTTATGGACGCTGATGCTGACATTACTGGATACAGATGTGTGGTTTTTCGAGTAGAGCCACATTATCGATTCCAATCAGTTCCACAAATGCAGGAAAGGTCGATGTCATGATCTAAGCTATGACACTGTGACCTGCCTCTCTTGAATCTTAATGGCAATGGGAGGGTAGATCTGTCCACTTTAAAAAAAAAATAAAAAATTGAAAAGTTCACTGTATTGGTTTTATTTAAAAAGGATGTAGGCATTTGACATTCTTGACAGTAAACATGAGTACAGTGCCAGAAACTTCTTTCTAACTGAGGCTTATTTAATGACCTAAAAGCTCAGGAATGATGTTTCCTTGTAGTGTGTTAATTCTTGTGGATTTCCTCTATGGTAGGTGTTACTGATAAAATGACTTTTCTCATTTGGGAGGATTATATAGTTAGGTATGCGTGACAACTATATTGTATAAAATACTGTGCAGAATTAGTTTGTTATTTTTGTGAGTCAGATCATTTTTTTTAAATATATGGTATATGCTATATGGATATATATAATATAAAGTTTGTGGACACCTGACCATCATACCCATATGTACAGTAGGTCTACCCGAAACTCATGCCACAAAGTTGAAGGAATGAATTTGTGTGTTGTAGCATTATGATTTCCCTTCATCAGAATTAAGAGGACAAACATGTTCCAGTATGAAAGCTCCCCTGTGCGCAGAGCTAGCTCCATGAAGACATGGTTTGTCAAGGATGGAGTGCAAGACCCCGAGATGAAGTGGAGCACACACTCTAGGATCCTCGAGCAACATCATTACCTGAACTCACTAATGCTCTCATGGATGAATGAACACAAATCCCAATATCCACACTCCAAAGTATATTGGAAAGTCTTCTCTAATTAGTGAGGGGTGTGATAACAGCAGAGGGGGCTATATCTGGAATGGGTTATTCAGTGAGAACATATAGATAGGATGGTCAGGGTAAACAAACTTTTGACCACATATAGTGTATAATAATTCAACCCTTGACCATGATTTTATCTGTATATTTAAAAGTAAATTTCCTCCTATACCATGTAGGAATAAAATATAGATTAGATGTTGGTCTTGAGGTGTTGGTATGACACTAGGGCTCTATTTTTGTATGTCATACTGGTTGACTTTTGATTTCAGTGAGTCTGACCAAATCCAATTAGTATGAAGATGTATAATGTACAATTTTGACACGATTTTAAACAAACTCCCTTTTCTCAATGACTTTAGGCTCTGTTCAGCGTTCAGCTCAGTTTAACCCCAAATTAAACCCTTACAGTATTTGTTTATGGTATTAACAAGATTATCTTATAGCTTCAAATTACATTTGCCACAGGTAAATACTTAAAGGCAATTGATCATCATTAGTTAATCAGTTATTTAATTTCCATGCAATTTCATTAAAATAAAATATAGTGTTGGATTACATTTGAACTATGGTTATGTTTTATTCTAACATCTGTAGGATGAACAGCTTTTACAGGTTATTTCCATTTATTATGCTTTTTTTAAAAAAAGAGAATGTTGTTGCATTTATAATGTTTTTTTCCCTTTTTGACTGATCTCAGCTTATTGCATGCCCACAAGGCAGGAGAACCCAGCAAAGATCCCTGAAGGACTCGATATGTGTGGTGCAGATAGCAGCGCCATTTACAGAGCTATAAGCATCATGGTTGTCATAGCTCTTTGAATGGTACTGCCATATGTACTGAACTACCACCCTCGTGATCCTAATGCATGACGTTAATCTCCTTACTTTATATTTAAATGTATGCAGATTGATTTGTTTGTCTTTGCTTCTTGGTTGAACATACACTGCTCAGCATGCCACGTAAGTATGGAGGATTTATGGAACAGGATTTTCTGTGCTCCTTGCTAAAGTTCACTTATGCTCGTCGTTTCAAATACATATGGGGTTAAGAAAAATGAATCAATAGAAGAAATGTTAGAGTTGGTTACAGCAAGTAGCCTAGAGGGGCCTGAAGATGTGAAGGGGATGTGAACATTACAAAAAGACATCAAGCTCAGTAGACTGAACTGAAATCAGATCGAGAAGCGTGGTCTTAAAATTTATTACCAGGCGAATAAATTTATTACCAGGCGAATAAGAGACACTTGGGAATTAGGGCCATTATTGCTTATATGCCTTTATAGCACAATCCCAGAATAAGCTAAAATCCCAGCAGTCCCAGTCTGCCCCTACCCCTGGCCCAAAAGGACTTTTCTCATGAAAAAAAAAAGTTTTCTCTTCTTTCTCCAGTGCTCCAGATGCTCTATGACCCTGACCAGGATAAACAGTTACTCAAGTGGAATGAATGAATGAATTAATGAATGAATCAGTGAATTAAATTTATCCTTATATATTTTTTATATGAAGACAATAGACTGAATATATTTGTGCTTTCCAAGGCGCTGGTCATTTAACTTGTAGATCCTTGCTCGCCTCCTAAATAAGCTTTAGTGCACAGATGTGTTTTATCCAGTTTCAACCTCAAAAGTGTTTATATTGAGGGAAGCGTGTGGTCTTGTCATGTTGTGATGTGTGGTCATGTGGTTGCTTGGTGGTATGTGCTCTTTCCGCACTGCTTCTCATTCATGCCATACAGGAAAGCTGCACCATTGCTGTGCTAGATCACAGCCTGTTCTAAAGATATCAAGCACAAGAAGCCAACTGACTCATCATTTCGTATTAATTTTAAGATTTACAGCCTCTAAGCATACATCCTCCTGCAGCGTTCACAATACCAACTTATCTTAACATAGCTTACATGGTGACTGAGGCAACTTTACAAATGATATTTATATGCTGTCCTAGAGTATATATAATACATAATAATGAAAAATATGACCAAAAGTGGTTTACTTAAACACTCTGAATTCTATTTATAATCTCTTATGAAATATATTGTTTAATGTTGTCTAATCTAGCAAAAGTTAAAAGCATGGTAAT
>JAOTRN010000036.1:12425506-12438953 GCA_028566695.1 Bagroides melapterus
GACATGAAGTCAATTTGTGCGAGAGTAGAGGATGCCGGGGATAGAGTTAGGTAGAAACAGATGACTCGACACCTAACGGGGAAGACGATTATCATCATCATCATCATCATCATCATCATCATCATCATCATCATATCGTACATCATATCTCTGATTCCGCAGCGACCCTGACTCTGAGAGTAAAACTCACAGAAAGCGACCGTGTGAATGAAGAGACTAGACGTGCTGTAATAGCGAGCCGGTACGCTAGGGGCAATGTGTGCGCCTCTGATTGGTTCGCAGAGGAAAACAGTGTGACCGGAAGTGTGTCAGTCAGGTGATCTTTGCATGCCCGACTAAAGCGTTTTGGTTTTGCAGCGTTAACGGGGTTAATAAAACAGTAAGTATTTTAGCATATGGTTAAGTATTTTTTAAACATATTTGATAAATAAATAAAAGGTATGCATGAAAGTGTAGTTATGTTTTGCGTTTGCAGAAGATGTTTCTCTTTTTTTCGGTTCGCCATTTTCCCCCGTTAGCATGCTAGGTTGGATTGGCCTGTTGAAACGTTGATATTATTGCAGTGCTGCATTTTTAATATGTAACAAACCACATTTGTTGATAATTTATCACTTAATAATTGTGTAGTTAAATGAGCGCCAACTTTTATTTAGAAATATTCAGTCTGTTAGCTAATGTTATCATTCTGTAGCTAAACAGTACATGCTGTGGGCTAGCTTAGGCCTTTCTTTAACATGTTCATGTCCTACTCGTCTCTGAGAGAGTTGCCTTTTGCACTGTTCCTCCAGTTCATTTTTTCCGTGGAGATTTGTTCAAACACGTGGAAGTTTATAATTTTAAAGTTTATTCAGCTTTCTTCTCATCCCTGGTTTAAGTCGGGAGTTTCACACTACCAGTACATCTGAATATCTATTCACATTCTAGAGCATTACAACTGAAAACATCACATTAACCTCCTCTGTCTTTTTTACTTCTATCTGTCATTCCCGTCCATGACCAGATTCGGTCCATTCTTAATAACAAAACTCAAAGTGCTTTGGCTTTCAGTCGGATCTCTCCGCACTCATACTGAACTCGCATTAATCTGTAGAGGTAAAAAGGAAACAATGCAGTAGATAGGTTTGCTGTCTTTTCATTGTTATGGTCGATATCATTTATATTTTGCTAGTATAAATGATGAGTAAGATTAAACAATTAAGCCCTCGTCTTAAAGCAAATGTAGATGGAAAACCTCTGTATTTAGATTGTGCTTGTCAGTCATTTTAAATACACGCCCCTTCACATTCTCTTTGTTGTGAGGTGGATTTTGCATGTTTATAGAGTTGAAACGTGGCTTTAAAACAATTACATAGCATTTGTCAGCACTTGAAAGTGATAATGGGCCAATCTTAATGTTAGTTCTAGTTTACATACTAATTCCAGTTAAAACGCTCAACATTTGGGGCGGAGCTTTGTCACACTTTGTGATTAAAAAGCATAAGTAAAATCTTATTCACCTCCACCCATTAACTGTTGGAGACCTATTTTTCACAAGTCTTACGTAATGGACTATTAAGATGAAACTGTGTCCTTTACAAGATTTGTAAATGTTTGTAATGTTACTGCCAAAATTCAAGAGCACAACAGTTTAAAGCCAAGCCAAATTTCAAACTGCAAAACTGACTCCAAGTTAAAAGCTGTAAACTTAGAATGTGTGAACTTTCACTTTTACTGTTCTTACTGGTGGGATATGTAATTTTAAGTCAGACATTTGGTGTATTTCTCATTCAGGACCTGGAGGCGTGTCGACTTGTTTGTCACTCATGTTATCTTTCAATTCAGAACATTTGTCAGTTTGCACTTTGTTATGCTGCATTTGACCTGGAATGGCATCATTTTTTACCTCAGTATGTTCAACTTCCAAGTTTGTTTGTTTTTGTTATGAACAAGCAAGCCAGCTTACTAATTCCTCCGAAGATGACCTGTATTGTCAATGTTTTAGATGTAACACCTGAACATTTCTTTGGTGCCCGATGAAAAGCGGTAGATGTCAAATTTTTTGGAGACAATGACCCCTTTAACTGTAAAATAAGTTACACAGACCTATCATGATTTATTATTTTGATTTATTATGATTTATTTTTTCCATGAACATTGTTTAACTTATTAGTGACCTTTATATTGCTGAGTGTTCCACCAATAGAAGACTTTAGGAAAAGTACTGGACTTCCTGGCTGTTTTATTCTTCTTGGATTCCTGGATGACATTCGACCCCACTTTGAGAACATGATTTGATGTCTGTCTGTAAACTGGGGCAAACCAGTTGACAAGATTACCTACATGATTACATAAATGACAAGGAATTTCAAGTTTGTTTGTATTGGCACTATCTTTCTAACCCTAGATAGCTTAACACTGTTTAACGCCACCATTAATCCATTATCAATAACATGCTGTTTGCTAGTGAACATGTTACTAGTCCTTTTTGACAGTGAAATGACCATAGAAAACCATTCTAGTATAAAGAAATGAACAGAACTGCCTGCTCACCTCAGAAACAGTTAGGCTTGAATGGTTCTGCCTAAGATGCATGGAGTACTAGCACATATTTATATTATTTATATCATGAAAAATAGGTTGTTTGTTTATTGTGGTTTCACTTTCTGTTTCTCTGATAATCTGTTGCAGTTTCTTTTGATTCTCTGGAATAATTTTAACTTACCTGAACTTCACCAAACACCTCTTGTCAATATTGTACCTATGCAGGTAGTCAGTAACATGCAGTTTATCACAGATTCAAACGTTATGGAAAAATGGATAAATCTCACTTTAATTAATGAACATTATATACTTCATTACCCATTGGATGAGATCCAGCCAGTTTGCCCAGAGTCATGGCTTTGGTAGTTTTTCTGGAGCTAAGCATAGAAGTTGAATTTTGCGATTTTTCCTGAATTTTCTTGCCATTTTTCCTGTTCAGTTGCAACTTAGGTTAATGAAGATTCTAAATAATTCCCCCAATGTGAATGTTGTTCTTTTGCTATTAATTTGAAGGATTTGACTAGGTCAGTTGCATTCTCTGGGCGAAGACATCTAATTGGACTGTGATCTAATAAAGTAATTTCATTTGCTTCTTTCTCATGCTGTGTCTAAATCATCTATTTAGGGATGATTTAAAATATCACAGACTCTCTTGTTCACCTAAAAGGACACCCGTCCTGGAGTGAAAGCATGTAAAACAAGTTACGTTCTTCTGTCGTCTTCTGACTTATTTCTACACAGTTGAAGACAGTTGTTTCTACTGCAATTCTAATGTTTTTTAAAAGAAAAAAGCTGGTTCATGCCTTCCTAGTTTTCCTGTCCTGCCTGTGATATGCAGTGCTTTCTTCCATTCATGGTCATTTTAAGGATGTATGTAATTCTGTATCTTAACAGTTCTTTACAATGATCTTTTGTTCAACTCTGTCATAAAATCCATTTAACCTTTTCTGTAAATCTTGTTATATTGGGGCATGTTGCAATGTATTTTATTGTCAGTTGTTACTTCTTTTCACTGTCTAAATTTCACTGCCTTGCTTAGCTGTGGCACTGCTAACGAATAGAAAAGAATAGAAATCATTGCTCCGTTGTCTTTCTGCAGACCTGTTTCATTCTCTCCTAGAAGAGGATCTGTCCATTCTCACCGTTGGCTTATCTTTTGACATTTGGAATTGTATCCACGGATCGTCCTTTTTTGGGACAAATCAATCACCTACATCGTTCTTTACTTTTATTGCCTGTCTGAGGTTGTCTCACCTCTCCCTGTCATTTTGAAGCCATGTCTCAGAAGCTAACACCGGACAGTGCTCAAAAAGGCTTTGCTGTAGGCCGGGGGCTCTTGGCAGCTGCCGAGACTCTGAACTTTAGCATGAATGAGTCTCGGCCTGATCCCTATGGTTCCTCGTCCCAGCAGCATGGAGGATTGATGGGATTGGGTGGTGTAGAGAGCCAGGATTCCCAACTGGCCACCCGTCGTGTGGGCAACCATCTTGGCAATACCATGAAGCTATTTGCTAGCCTCGGTCTTTCTCCCAATGACTTGGATGCACTAGCCCAAGTGCCTGAGGAGAGCATTAGTGTGGAAACACTACCACATCTTATCATGCAGCTAAAGAACCGAAAGGCTGAGGCCAGTCGACATTTGCCTAGTGACCTGCTATCTCAGTCACTCTCCCCAGACCCCTCATTCCGAGGAGGGCGAGACAAGTGGGGAGATATGCAAGGAGGACGACTGGACCGTTCCACAGCTTCCACAAGTCAGAGCCGCACTTCTCAGTCTGATTTTGGCTACAGTTCTTCTCAAGATTTATCCTCTCGCAGCTACGATATGCTTGATTATGGGAGCAGCAGCAGCAGCAGTCGGGAACGGCAGTATTCTGAGCTTTCCACTGACCGCTATCGTGGCTTAGGCACGACCTCATCTTCAACATCTGATGATCTCTTTATGCAGCGGCGGATGGGATACCCATCTCAGGGCAAAATTCAGGATTTCTTGGGGGTCATGCCACACATGTTTCCCCATGTGTGCTCCCTTTGTGACTTTGATGTTCATTCTTCCATGGTGAGTAGTTTAGAACAGTTTCTTTCACACATCATCTTTGCCCCCTCCTGAACATGTCAGCCATATGGTGGAGAACACCTGTGTCCAAAACCGTTTTGCGCATCAGTGCATTGGTGTTTGTCCAGTGGTGTTTAGTGGGTGGTCCCCATTTAGCACCTATATTAGTCCATACTCACTCCAGATTTTTTGCTACAGTGTTTAAAGTCAATGTAAATATTATATTTTTAATAAAATTAGCATTGGGTTAGAAGTTCATAGCCACTTTAATTTACATCGCTTGTCTTGTTTGGGAGGTCAACATATATCAAGGCACATTCTCAAGCATTTCTTATTGTTGCGGTAGAGAAAATTCAATTTTAGCATTTAGACAGCATTAGAGTTTAATTTAAAAGCAACAGAAAAACAATTTTTATTGCTATATTTGCAGGAATGGACTCAGCACACAACTGGGATGCGGCATGCAGAAAACCGGAGAGTCCTTCTCCAATTGTACGTCCACAACAATGTCCTTATATTTATTTGCTTTTAATTTGTTTATTATTTTTAAGTCATGATTGAGTAACTAAATGATGAAGGTGTGTAGTCTGCTATCCATACCAATATATTAAGCTTCCTGGGGAGAAAATTTGTTGTGTGTCAAATCATTTGAGGTAAAGATTCCACCAGTATCTTGATAGTTTGAGACGATTTTAACTCAACCTTCCCTTGATTGGGTGCTCATGATTATTTTTGTTTCCATTGTCACATTATTTTCTTGTCAACAAATTACACATTGTATATAAGTAAAGATTTTCAGCTTGAATATTTCATTCATTGAGATCCAATATGTGATTTTAATGTTCCTGTGATTTTAATTTTTTGAGCTGTGTATTGTGTGTTGGATTTTATACATTTTTAAATAACTCCTGGCATAGAATACAACGCTGTTTTTCCCCTGTTTGTAGGTATCCAGATTGGGATCCTCAGATGCCCTCTGGCCGAATGTATGTAATCCGTACTTTGAATGTGTGTGGGTCAGATGGGTGACAAATTAAAGGAAAACACTGTGCTCTGTTATGCTGTAACTGCATTATACTGCCATGGTTTGGATCCAAGTGTCACATCCAAACAATATAAAGTTCTTCTAACTGAAAACCTTTGTGATTAAACATTTCTATCTCAAAGGGCATGAGCATTTTCAGGATGATCCATTCCCTGTCCACAGGGCATAAGAACTCCCTGAAGGTTTTGATGAGAATGAAAATGATGTAAATCATGTTATGGCCACCCGATTATCTTTGGGAGATTTTTCATGTGTTCTACAAACTTTATACTGCAGTTAGAAAAATGACACAGACAAAATCTTTTGGAAGAGCAATGGTCATCCTTACACTACTCTTTCAGGGACATGGAATCTGTTCTTAGATTAATCGAAACTATACTGAATATTTATGAACCAACATCTTACTAAGACAGTTCATTGAGTTTTTCCATTAATATGTCACCAGTCTGTGTATGTAGTAGCATAAATATTTTCAGTACACAGCAAATATGTCTAATGTTCAGAGTTTTTTCGTTGTCTCTCTCAGGTCAGACTCACTCTCTCTGAGCTCAAAGAACCGATCAGACGGTCTGCTGGGTGTTGCTCCATCTTCTTTGAGGCAGCGAACAAGCATGGGTTCAAACTGGGGTAACTAGTCTGTATAAACTTTTTTTTTTCTCCCCCATTTTTAAATTGTATATATATACTTCAAGTAATCATGTTATGAACTTGTAGGACTATACAACAATACATTTTAAGTCATAAAAACAGTATTCTCACTTTTTGTGTGAAAAGGAGTACAATGCTTTTTCAGAGAGCATTATGGAATTACTCATCCAGAAATTTATTGCATGTGTAGACAAGATGTATATCTGTACATGTTGGGTAAATTCAAAGCTTATGTAAAGATTTCTGTTTTGTTTTTCTGTTTTTTTAATAAAGGATCTACTTCTAGCTTGAGTATGTCAAACAAATCATCATATTCTTCGACACCGAAGGTAATAATACTGTACAGATTACTGTTGAGCTAAAACCATCAAACTCCATTGTAGAGAGTTATTGAATAATTATTACTATTTTATATTACTTGTATTAAAATGACTATCTTTTTTTATTTTTTTTTTCCTGTTTTTGTGTTTCAGATCAGAAGCAGGGTAGTGGTGGTTAAATATGATGAGAAGCCAAAGTTATCTGCTCTGTTTGCGTTAGCCGGTCGCTTCGGTGCCATTCGTGAACACCTTGTACTCAAGAATAAGGTAAAGTGTTTAATTAATGGACTTATAACTTTGTTACATTATTTGACTCAAATACATCTCTGGTAGTATGTTCCAGATCTTTTATAGGCATTCAGGAATAATTATGCTATATTAGAAAATTCCTCTCTTGGTGATGATTTTGCAAGTTGTTGTCATTAAGTTATTTAGATAAATATTAAATAATTTGCTTATATGTTTGCACCAACGTTGTTTCTGCTTTCTCTCTGGTAGGCCTTTCTGGAGCTGGCAACACATGAGGAAGCACTTGCAATGACTAATCACTACCAGAACAAGCCTGCCACTTTGCATGGGAGAGAAGTGAAGATTTACTTGTCCAAGGACCTGCTGGTGATTGAGGTAAGTCCACAGTTTGAAGTAGTTAAAGGGGAAAAATGTGTTTCTTTTTCATCTGCTATCTATTGTTTGTTTAATCTGTATTTGTTTGTTTTAATATAGATATTTGCTTAATTATCTTTAAAAAACAGTAACATGTCTAAAAAATAAAATAGTGAAACAGTCATTATCAGGATGACCCCCAAACTCCCCTACCCCAAATGTGAAGACTCCATTATGCATTCTTTTTACATACTGACTGTAAATGCAAACCCTTGTTTTTCACAGAAAAACGACAGACCAGATAGAGAGAACAGAAATCGTGATAGTGGCCCAGTGGTGTTCTTTTCCAACTTGCCAAGAGAGACTGAGAAGAAAGCGGAGCTGCTAACAGTAGCCCGCAGATTTGGCACTGTTGTGAACCACCTTTTTTTGAATGATCAGGTAAACTCTACAATTATTGCTCTTTTTGTCAGTGCTTTAGGCTTCAGTGTAATGATTCTTGTTGTAATGATTCTTCTTGACTTTTCTCAGTACACACAAAAAAATGTTAAATTTCCTTGTCACAGGCATTTGTGCAAATGGGCAACTCTGAGGATGCAGAGATGTTAGTGAAGTATTACACTATCCATCCACTGACCATTAGTCGTAGGACCATCCACATGAACATCTGCACCAAGTACAAGACCTTAACGTGAGTAATATATCTGTTTAAATTAACTGCCTCTATAATTAATAGAAAAAGCAAAAAAGCCTAATTTGTGGAATGTGTTTTAGGGTCGTACCTGGTAAAGGAGAACAGCTAAAGGAGGAACTGGAAGAATCTGGTCAGAAGAACAGCACCAGCAGTAGAACAAGTTCCAAAAGCTCATCCAAAACTCAGAGAAACTCAAGCTCCAGAACGAAAGAGAGCTCATCCGAGAAAGCACAAGAATCAAAGTCTTCGAAGGAGGGGCAAGAGGAGGTCCGGTCTGATACAGGCTCTGGTGACGAAGTCCAAGGTGTCGTGGAAGCAAATGATGAAGAGGAACAGACTCTTGGTGAAGATCTGGTGACTGACGAATCTGTGAGTGCACAGCCAAATCAGGAAGCTGCCATGGAGTTTGAGGACTCGGCTATGGAACCAGAGGAAGAAGAGGAGGAGGAGGAAAATGCACATGATGGTGAGGACACAAAGATACCAGAAGAGGAAGCATTTGAACAGAAGAGTCAAACAGAGCAACCACTTGAGCATACGGAAGATCAGGAGCAGGAGAACAGTGAAGAACCTAAAGAAACAGATGGACAGGATGATCTGGAGCAGGACGAGGGTGCTGCAGATGATTCTGTGGATCAGGTGAGTGGAAAGATTTTTTTTTTTTAAGAGGATTTAATTATCATTGTTCTGGCTTAAGTTCAAATTGATCTTCATATGTCTTCATGTGCAAGCCCTTTATCCCCCTCTCTGCCATACCAGGCCATAGACAAACAACTGTGCTGCCATCTCAGTTCACACAACACATCGTTCAGCCTTTCTGTTTGTCCTCAAATGATAAAAAGTTAATCAGATAAAAATCTGATTACTGATTTAACGTTGTCTCTGTTTCTGTGGTAATAGGAGCTACCTGAAGAATCTGATTTCCCTGAAGACTTGGATGAATTTGTCACTCTTGATGAACTGGCGGAGGAGGATGAGTCTGAACGACATGACTCGAGATCTAGAGATAGAACTTCTTCAGGTTCTGCTTTCACATGTTTAGTTTGCACAGCAGATATCAGTGGCAAAAATGTTTCCAACAGGAAATGTGTGATCTTAGTTTGTTGTCCAGTCATTATTTTATTAGTCTGAATGTGTAATATTAATGTATAAATCATTGTAATATTGATAAAGATAGAGAGACTTTCTTATCATTGTAGTGATACAACTAAATTTGTTAATTTGTTAAGAGCTGTTTCCAAATTGAAATATACTTTTTTTTTATCTGCTTTTAGGCAGATCCAGGGACAGTGGGGTAAGTATTTACATTTTGCCTCAATTAAACATTGTGTTAGACAGTTGTTATAAGAGAAGCACGATAATCTGTGTTTCACATTTGAACACATTTGATCATGATAGGAATTTATATAGATGTAACTTTCAGGACAGATTGTAGGCGTCCGTTCAGTTCTGGATGTTACATAATGATTGTTGTAAATGTTATTAGACTTTTGTGGTGTCAAGGCTTTTATAACTGTATGTGAATTTGTTTAACTTTCTTGAGGAAACTGCTCTAATATCATTGACAGGGCTTGAGAGTTGTCAATGTGGTTGGATTTAAACGTGGCTATGGTTATCTGGATGAGATTCTGGCTCTGGCAAAGCCTTTTGGGAAAGTGGTACGGCACTTGGTTCTGCATTCCAGGCCTGAGGTAATTATTTATTTATGTATTTATTATTATTATTTTTTTCTTTTTCATCATTATTTTTGTTATAATTAGGATTTTGTGTCTTCCATTCACATTATAATCATTCTGTTAAGGAAGGTTGAGTGTTGAGGGTTTGACATAAACCATTTTATGTACCTTTCCTTACCTTTTATGTAATTTCCTGTATATGGGTCAAAGATTGTTGGTGCTCAGCCATTTATTTTGTTCCATTCTTTGATATATACTCTGTGTGTGTGTGTGTGTACACACACAGAGTAAAATAAATTAGATTATAAATTTAACATCAGTTATCTTATCTGCTTCAATGACTTGTAATGTCATGCATCATTTCCCAGAAATGTTATATAATTTCTATCATATTTTGTTTGTAAGGCCTTTCTGGAATTTAGCAGTGAACAAGAAGCCAGATCAATGGTCCGTTTCTACAACGGAAATGTCATCCCATCTGTGTGTGGTAAAACAGTTAAAATTTACCATTCAATGACCTACGCCACCATCCAGGTGAGCGATTATAACTTTATACTTCTGTGCAATGAAACAATGCTAATCTAATTGAGATATAACTGACTGATCATGCCAAAATGTCCAATGTGTTTTCCTCTAAACATTACAGAGTGGCAAAGTCGTCTACATTGGTCATGTCCCAGCTTTTAAATCATCAGACGCTACATTTCTGAAAATTGCAGAGCCGTTTGGGAAAGTCAGGCGTTATTATCTAAATCGTTCACGCTGTGAGGTAACTGCTTATTCACTAGAGTATTATTAACGTCATGTTTTTAACTGTAACACTGATGTAATGTTTTGGCTTCATGTGTTCTCTTGCAGTGCTTTATTGAAATGGAGAGGGGTGAAGATGCTGAGAGATTTGTCGAGTCTGCTCGACTGAACCCGCTCAAATTCGAAGGCAAACGCTTGCTCGTCTACATCAGCAGAAAGTACAAACAACTCAAACATGGGTTAGTGCCTTCTTTCAGTTGTTATAATGAATCAGTTCCATTTGTTGAATTGCTGGTTATGTCTGTATGCAAAGATTTTTTCCACTCCGTATGCATTTATTTTGATTGCTGATTCCAAATTGGGATGAAACCTAAACTAGGTGCTCTGGTTAAAAAAGAAAGATAACTCTCACAAATTTTAGCTGCCAGTTAAAGGTTTTCATTTGTGTCTTATTTTTAATCTTTTGTATGTAAATATAGCTGCTTTATGTTGATTGAATCTTTCACATGGCAGACACAGACCCCCAACCTCAGAAGACAAACGGCCAGCCAAGAGGGAGCACTCTGAAGAGAGAGAGGAAATCCAGAGCAGCTCCACAGCAAAAACTTCCACAGTGTTGGAAGAGGAACCCCCATCCAAAAAAGCCAAAGAGGAGACGCCTAGCGAGGAGAAAGATTTGAATGTACCACAGGAGGAGGAGAAAGATGAGGAGAAGGAGGTAGAGGACAAGGCTGAGTCTTGTGAGAACATAGATGAACTCAACAAAGAGCACACAGAGGAACACAACACAGATATGACAGAAAATCAGAATGAGGAGCTCAAAACACTGGTCAGTGTTGCGGCTTTTTTATTTATTTTTTTATTCCTGTTTACCTATGTTGGAAATTTTTTATCTTGCAGTTAGTTTTGCTTTTAACTTTATTTCTCTGCATTTAGCAGAAGGCTGAAAGTGACATCGATGTTCCTCCTACTGAGTCTTCATCTGTTGTATCCTCTGCTGATGTGTCTGAGAAGAGCCAAGAGCCAACTGAAGCCTCCACATCTCCAACTGAGTCTGTCAAAAAGCCTGAAACCACTACAGATGCACTTGGTCCATACGAGCCAAACGTCCCAGTGGGTAAGTTATCGTTTCTGATTTCATGTGCAAAATCTAAATGAGGGCCTGGTCCTGATTATGGATTAACTACTGTGCCTTGCATAAGTATTCAACCCCTTGAACTTGAAACACAGTCCCTGTTATAATGTGTGGAGCATAGACGAGTTCAAGGGAATGATTACTTGGGCAATAGTGTCTGTATTTTAATTTTCATAAAACCTTAATATTTTAACACCTAGATGATTTTCATTTCTCAGTGCAAAAGATTGTTCTAAATGTGTACATGACACAATTTAATTAGACCAAACAGAAAACAAAATAAAGCAACTGTATCAGTTTTACTCTAATTTAGAATTTGGAAACATTAACGGAAAATGTGTCTGAAATGTGTCAGCTTTTCCCTCTTTTTATGCATTAAAAAATAAGTGGTGCTGATTAACAATTGACTACAATGCATTATTTGTTTTTTAGGTGTGGAGTTTGTGAAAATGGGCTACTACTGTAGAGTGTGTTTCCTTTTTTACTCCAATGAAGACACTGCCAAAAAGGTTCACTGCAGTAGCCAGGCACACTATGAAAAACTCAAGGTAATTTCACGTGACTTGCCTTTAATATGTGATAAATTTGTAATAATGACAGAAATATTATCCAAATAATGCAGGCTATTTTCATTCAAATGTAACTTGTTTTTTTCTACTATCTAGAAACACTTGGAAAAGGAGAAAGCCAAAGCACAGAGTAATCGTGAGAAGAACTGAAAATGGAGGAGTGTCTTTGGTCCTGTATATGGGTGTGCATGAGCCTTAGTTTGATAAGTCTCCTTTTTGATTGTTTTTAGAATCATGTTTAGGTTCATTCTTTAATTTACTCATTTACTTATACATGTATTAGAAAATTTGACCTATTCTTAGAACAGACCCCTTTTTTTTTTTTTTAGAGATGGGTTGTGTTCAGCCTCTGTTAACATTAAAAACATTCCTCACACTGTTTCCTGTTTGTGATTCATTTGTCCCCTGTCATTTTAAATATTTTTGCTTTATTCATTTTACTTTTTTAAGACAACTATTGCAAAATAGATGACAGGCTATTCTTCAGGTTATTCTAGTTTTGTGTGCTACAGCCAACAAAGGATTATTTTAACTTATCCTGGTGAACATTTATTCACTCAGTGGTGCCATTCCCCTACATTTAATATGACTGTTTTGTAACGTATTATTGTAGTTGTATTATCGTTTCAGTGCATGGTTAATGCATTGTCAGAATTGTCTGAAATAGTACGTTCTTGTTGATATTCAGTGTATATCAAGGTTCCACCTCACTTTTAAAAATGTTGCAATATATAGGTTTATCTTTGTAAATTATGGGCAGAAAAAATATATTTTTATCACCCAAGAGTGCTCTGGGGAAAAATTCTGTAACAAACCACTTTTGGGTTTCTTAATTCAACTATAATTGCAGAATCTTTAGTGAAGGTTTATGTCATTCTTGTGGTATCTTCATCTACGTGCGCATTTGTTCCCATTTCTCTGTGCTAAGTTCAGCTAGTGCTAGTGTTTTAGTCTGCATATATCAACAGTGCATGTAGCTGGGAACAGATCTTATTGTCTTTTGAGGTGTCTAAAACATTTATTCATTTTAGGACAAACATGGGGCAGCCCAAGAAAGCCCAGCGATGCTTTAGTTTTTCTGATTGTAATATAATTTAATATCTGCTTGAAGAAATAATAATAATAAAGATTTTGTAGCGTTATAATGAGGCAACTTTATCTACACTTGGATTTACTTGCAAAATTTACTTCAGGTTAAGGAGCTAGTTGTACAAAACGGTCTGCGGAAAGTCGTCTAAAACGTTGCTGGCTAAATGAGCTTCAAATAATTTAGGGGTGAAAAGAGTATTTAAAAAAATACTGACGGATAACCCAAACCGGAACTGTTGGGGAACCAAAAATAAATATTCTCACTTGCAGACAGGAAATCACTGCCAGCACCGGAAACGCGTTTATCATCTCCGAGCATGACGTGAGGAGAGCCTTCAGGAG
>JAOTRN010000036.1:12445765-12455940 GCA_028566695.1 Bagroides melapterus
TTGATCCTGGACCGACACACACACATATACCTACAATATAGGTCACTTTATAGTTATATTAGTTGCTACGTTACACGGCTGTGTAATCCCCTTGGCGTTGTTTCAGTGAACGAGTACTACCAAAGAAGTACAGCTGAACTGACTGGGGGACCACTACCAGGACAGCAGTGTATGGATTACAAGGCACCAGGGTGCAATGGAGTCCAATAATAGTAAAGATAGTAATTCCACAGTTCTGTTAATTATTTCAAATCACAGGTTTATAATATTGTACTGCTTATCATATACACTCACCATCAGCTTCAGTAGGGAACACCAGTACACCTGGTCATTTACGTAGTTATCCAAACAGCTATTCATATGGCAGCTGCACAGTGACTAAAGTCTTGCAGATACAGGAGGAGAACTTCAGCAAATATTCACGTCAATCATCGGCATGGGGAAAAATGTGATCTATATTTTTAACTGCAGCATTGTAGTTTTCGAGCAGTTTTGAATCTACTGATCTCCTGGAAGTGGAACCTGGTGTGGTTTTCTGCTGTTGTTGCCCATTGAAAGGTTTGTGAGTTACTATAGTCTTCCTGTCAGCTCAAGCCAGTCGGGTCATTCTTCTTTGATCCCTGACATCAACAAGGTGTTTCAGCCCTCAGACCTGTCGGTCATGGGATGTTTTTTTGCACCATTTAAACTCTAGAGTTCGTTGTGTGTGAAGTTCCTGAGGACATTGTTCCTAATAAAGTGGATGGTGAATGTGCACATAATCATTGATATGATGGATGAGAGTTGTTTTGATGGAGATGCTTATTTATCATTATATACGGACGGTCCAGTGTTGGTATTTTATAATGATGGTAATTTTCACACTTTGTGGTTTGTCTGTAAAATTACAATCTGCATTTTTTTGGCTAAGTAACTGTAAGTGAAAGTAAAAGTTTATAGCTGTTGTAACCTAAGTCATAACAGGAGCTTGTGGAAGTTCCATAACAGTAAATGTAACTACCAACAGTTAAAAAAGTATAACCTGTCATTCAATACTGTAGGATAAGAGAAATGAAAGTTCAGAAAGTAAAATTATAAAAACTTAATCAACTTTTTGTTATAGATTATTTGCTGGAACAGCACATTTCTCATGTTTTATTTCTCATATAGTAATTAGTGCAGAGAAATTAAGGAATTTTGTCAGTCCAGACAGTGATGTGATTTGAAACAGTCTTATCACTGTGAGTAGAAACCTGACATAAAGAGCTAAAGATAAAGAGCTTTGGATGTAGAACAGTGATCTCTGTTGATTTTTTTTTTTTTTTAGATGTTGTTTCTTTTATTACAAGAGAAAATGGGTTCCAATTTGTTGGACTTGTTTGGAGCCGGAGTCTAGTCTGCAATACAATAATCCTTAAATAGACCAATGAAAAGAAGATACATGTCTGCCTTGATAATTTCTTCAAGAACAGGAAACGGCATGTAGCTAGACTTGCATTTATCAACACACCTATTTCAGAATCCCCGTGTGATGGTGTGTAAGACATGATTGCATAATGCACCAGCATCTGAATGATTTTTTTTCTCAATGATGCATGGAGGTAAGTCCAAGTTTGTTGACTTGTTACTTGGCTACAAGAAGGACCATGAGTGCATGATTTTCTTCTTACCTACATTTACATTTACCCCATTTGGCAGACTTCCCTTATCCAGAGCGACTGACACTTACTCTACAACCTTTATCGACAGGTGAATGATAGTCTGCAACTCGACCAACATCAGCTCCACTTCCTTGAAAACTGCTCTAGCTGATCAGCTGCTTCCTCTACAGATTTGTCACCTGGAAATCTCCAACCCTACAATATGTCTCAGAAATACCCCTACACAAACACAGGTGATGACTTTCTGTCACATCAAGACATGTATGCAGACTCATACCCAAGACAGTCTAATACATACAAGCCAAGCATTAGATCCTCGTCTCAGGAGCAAACACGCTCTACAACATCTACCAACAGACCTGTAGACTCTCCAGTCAACCTACCCGGGAAGGCTTTGTCATTTCTTCACAGCTGTGGCCTGGACTCAAGTGACCTTGCCCACCTTGCAGAACTTCCTGAGCATCTTATCACAGTTGAGACACTTCCCAAACTGCTTTTACAGGTCAAAGAGCGTAAATTGTCCAGCACGTCATCATCTCGACCCAGCACAAGTCAGCCACTTGATGATACCTCAGCTTGCACCTGGGAGGGTAGCAGCCACCCTACACCTGTTGAGTATCCAATCGAGCGACCTGTGCATCCAGTGTATCCTCTTCCTCCAGAGCAAGTTCAAGCCTGGCAAGATCGCTGGGGAAATCCTCGACGAACGAGTTCTTTAACCACCGGTATCAGCTGCTCCAGCAGTAAAGGCAGCAGTGTTCCAGACTACAGCATCTCCACGGCCTCCCCTTATTGCAGTACCACGGAATCACCAGAGCCCTCATCACACTCTTTCGTTGATTCCGGACCAAGGCCTTTACTTTCCCTGAGATTAGAGCCTCCTGTTGTTGCACCTACTAAGAAGGAGGCCTCAGACTTCAATTGCAAAGTTCCCCCAGCTTTTCCTCATGTGTGTCATCTCTGTGACATTTCTATCCATTCTACAAGGGTAAGTAGCATATTGAGTTTTCGTAGAGCTATCATTACCACCTCGTCACCAACCAACTAAAGATGTAAACTAATATCAGCTTTGGACACTTCGGTAAGTTTATTGGGAAACACTGTTGCTGTAATATTTGTACTTCAGCCCATGAGTGTTATAATTTTTAATTTTATTTGATGTATGTTTCCGTTGGCAGTTGTTTGTTTGGATTTAATGGATTTATTCAGTTCTTGTATTTACTGATATTTCTCATTCATTTTATATACGTTTGAGTTAATGTTTTTAGTTCAGTGGGTGAGTTAATTTTCATGAGTTGGGGCCCAAAAAATCCTGGAATTTGAATGTGGTAAATGTGGCTTGCCGTCAGTGTAGCAGGTTTTGCTGTCATGTATAATAGTTTAGAGGCACAACTTGTGGTGAATATTTTATTTTAGTTTCAAAATAAACTGTCATTTTATAATACCTAATTCCTAAAACTAAACTGAAGGCTTATGAATACATTTGAATTCCAGAGATTTTTATAATTGGATGTTGTAATTTCCTTCTGCATTTATTATGTACAATTCACTGTATTTTTAAGAATTAAAACACAAAAATAGTTATTCCTATAATGTTTTTACTACATTTCTAGTTTAGGTTAATTTTTGCTCATTTTAATTTATGCAGTGGTTTAGCATTGTTTTAATGAAACTATCCTTGGTGTATGAAACAATGTAAAAAAAAAAAAAAAGTCATGTGGCTAATCATGCTGCAAGAAATGTTTATTGTACTGTAATTGTTGGAGCTTCATCTAATTCTATGCAAAATGGATGTATTTTTGTTTGTTTGTCTATTTGTTTTAGGACTGGCTTTTTCATGTTCGAGGTAGTGAGCATGCTAAAACTCAGCTTGAACTTGTGAAAAAGTAAGTGTGTGATTGGCAGGCCTGAGAAAAATCAAAATCAAACTCATCAATTTGAAAATGGATTTTTTTTAATATACACACACGCACAAACTCTCTCTCTCTCTCTTTTGACACCATGTTGACTTTTCTGTAGTCCACAGAGATCTGAGAGATTATACTCTTCTGTTACCCTCATATTGAGAATGGCCTTGAGCTACTCCTGTATCAAGTTTTTTCTGTATATGCAAATGTGGCTGCTACATACCACCACTCCTGGGGTCTCAGTGTGGTGTACTATGATATAAGTGTGGCCAAACGGGTTTGACACAAAACAGGCATTCCATCCGCAACTTGGCAACTTCTGTGATTTGGGGTATTTAGATTCACATCCAGTCTTGGCTCCTCTTTCAGGAACAATCACTTCTAAACCAAGGGGACCGCCTCTCTCCATGGATTTAGTAGATTGAGGTGCTATCTGCTGCACCACATCTCTGTTCATTTACCATAACTTATAGTCAGTGTTCCACAGTGCACTGTGACCTCAAAGGGCTCTTGCCACTTGACAAGAAAATTGGAGATCAATGTGGGATACAAACAACTGTGAAAAGACATCTAGACAGGAAACCCTATTATACAGCTGGGATTGATGATCTTTTGTGAAAAACACTAGAGGTACAGCTTTGGGGTATAGCGTTGCTTAGGCCACCACAACCCAACACAAAGCATTGCCTTCATGTGGCCCATTCCAGTTGGCCAAAGATGTCCATACTAATTCTATTGAAGCGGCCATTGGATTCACCAGCTTGGATTTGCTACATGCAACACACCAACTGTGAACACCACCACGAATGCCCAGCCAATAGAAACAGCCAATTGCCCCTCCTCAGATTATGGTAAGATGCCTTGAATAACATTTCCTGATAGCCCTTTGGGACCCTTTACCCAATGACCATCAACTTTACCTTGGTTAAAGATGTGTTTGAGGTTTTCCTCTTGTGTCTGCTTCAAAGAGAAATCCCCAAAAGCAATTCCCCCAAGTGGAGGGGGTTTTCACCCTCTATGTTTTCTTTTAAAGGAGATGATATCACTGGCCCAGGCAACATTTCTATAGCTAATACTGTGCACATCCCCTCTTAACAACACCTCAAATGCTAGCCAATTTGATCACAAAATCAGTGGATGGGTCAGACAGGAACTAAAATGCCTGCTTTCCTCCCCAGATTTGAATCTTGCTGGTGACTAGGAGATATTCGTGCTAATGCTCACACCATACAGCTCACGCCTAATGCTCACCCCATACCTTCATCCACTGTGCTGTACCCAGTGTCTCAACCAGGCATTAGGGGTAAACCATGTGTGCTATTTGCCCCTTGTGAATATTCACCAGTATACTTTATGTCCTATGATCTTTGAGACCATGTTCATCTACCAGCAGCTACCTTTGGCATGTATCTTGGAGCTCCTGGGCAAATCCAAATGGACTGCTCATGTAGGTTTGGATACTCCCAGCAGATTCACAACCAAACACTGTTTGGCTGCACACTCAGCTTCCCCTGACAGTACTGGTAGCAAATGGACTAACCACTGATAGTCTGACAACCCCATGATTCTGTGGCATGCATAAATAGCTCAAGAAATCCTTTCAGGACATCCCATCTTTTTTTTTTTTTTTTAAAAAAGGTCTGAGATTGGAGAAGCTCCATGTGCAGCTTAAGAATAGCCTGTTGTTGTGTCTGGTGGATGCTGGCAAGAGTCTTGGCAGTCTCCACAAGGGGAGAGGACTCCATGGTGGTGGATTCTCTTCAGTTAACTGGGTTTCAGCACCAGTGTGAAATGTGGAGACAGGAGGCAGCCTTGGAACAACTCAAAAATGCTCCTTTCACTACCTTTGCTTTTCAGCAGTTTTTATCTTTCACACATACATTCTGCTCAGCTCTCTCTGCCGCAGCTCTCAGTTATCATCTTTGTTGCTGCTCACTGAAAGAGAGAACACGTTGGAGAAATTCTGTACAGATGTAAACCCTTACCACTCACTTTTCCTGGATATGATCTCCATTCAACAGCTATTGCTCAACCATACTCTCACCTCCCCAATTATATTAACTTATATTTTGTTTTATTATTTTATTATATTTAATAAAATGTATTATTGTTAAAATATATTGCATATTGATTGTTTTATAGAGATTGCATTGTTGGTTAATTTATCAAAAATTCTTTCTTTAGGTACCCAAAGTGGGATCAGACTGTTGAATCTGCGAGGTAAATAAATATTGTGTAAAGAACTTTAATCAAATTGGTGGTACCCTGATTTATCAAGGTGTTTTTGAGAAAAACATGGGACCATGATCATGAATTAATACAGATATCGGCTTCTTTGGCCCATTCATATATATTTCTAGAATTCTGTTAAACGTTAACAAATTAAGTTAATTTAGGACTTTTGTTTTTTCTTTGTTGAATTGTGTACTGTGTCAGAAGGAGAAATACACAACTCTTATATTCTTGCAATTTCAGGAATGAAAGCGTTGAAGGTAAAAGTCCACGTCTCCTGGAACTTGTAAAACCATCATATAATCTCATGTTTGATGGTGCTGTATCACTCAGGCTGGGGTTGTACTGGCTACATGCACACAAGATGGCTCTGCACATCTACTGCACTCATACAATGTGTTGACAGTGCAAGTGTGAAATATTAAACTGAAATACTGTCTCTGTTATTAAGACTGAATCATGTTATCTAAACCGTTTATGCATGAATATAGATCAAAGTCCTCACAAACTTTACTGTGACAGTTGTTGGCTGTCTGTTCAAATAATTGAGTCTCTTAATATATTAATTTATTTTATTGTCCTGAAAGCTTACAAAGTACCTACCAGAAAGGAGGCCTCAGACTTCAATGGCGTCGTTCCCCCTGTTTTTCCTTACTTGTGTGTTCTCTGCAACATCACTGTCTTTTCTGAAAAGGTGAGTAGTCTTTAAAAAGGCATTACTACATTTTTTACTAGATTGCCAGCTAAGATGTTCTGATGAACACGGATTTAACTATGAATAATGCAGGTAAGCTTAAATAAACTAAAAAAAAATTTTGCTGCCTGTAGTGAACATTTCAGTCCTACATCATGTTGCTAGATACACGGATGCATGCATAAATTGTGTTGTGTTTTTATTTGAGCTTCATGTGATTGATACCATAGCCACTGATGTGATTCTGTGCTATCTGATGTATGCAGTATCTTTCCTTTTTGTAGGACTGGTCTGCACATGTTACAAGTGGTCAGCATGCTCAGAGCCAGCTTGACCTTATGGCAAAGTAGGTCAATCATTCACTCAGTTCAGCAGCTGTTACTGGTTGTACCTATTCTATGTGTAGCTCTAAGACAGAGTTTACTTTTTGTACTAAAAATATACATTTACTAGTATTAGCTGTAAACATGGTGCATAATATGAATTGTAATTGTAGAATTATTCTTCTTACTACTAAGATATCTTTAGATATGACTGACTCAACAGACTTGACCTACTGGTTGTAGAGAAATCAATATTTATGTATATCTCCTTCATCCAGAGCTGTTAAATATAGAGAAACAAGACCAACATATTATGATGTATCTAAAGTGTTCTTTAGATTTCATATGACTTGAAAAGTGATTAAAACTGATTATATCGTTGTAGGTACCCGGTGTGGGATGGGACTGTTCGATCTTCTAGAAGGTAATCTGATCAAGAATTGGAAATGCATGTATTAAATGTTTAAAAAGAAAGTTTAAATACAATTATTTCAAAGACTAATTCTTGTAATTTTATTAGAAATGATGGTCAAGCCTCTACTGACATGCGAGGTAAAGTAACTCAACTTATACTGAGTATGTTAAAAAAAATATTTATCATGTAGTAATTGTGTTATATTTTGTACAAGATGGAACCTCAAAAGGAAACACCTCACAGATGTCGAAAGAGAAAGATGAAGTAGGTTGTATATTGTCATTTATTACTGTATATTTTAATTCTTTAGTTCTAATTCTGTAGTTTAAATCAGTTTTTTTTTTGTTTGTTTTTAAGCAATGTTCTCGAGTTGTGAGCTTCACACCTTTACCTGTTGGAGAGGGTATCACTTCAGAGTTGACAGCCATTGCTAAACGCTTTGGATCTGTCAAAAAATCCTTGTTTCTGCCAAACCAGGTACCAAGTCCATTGTATATGTGTATG
This sequence comes from Bagroides melapterus, assembly GCA_028566695.1. Classification (NCBI taxonomy): domain Eukaryota; kingdom Metazoa; phylum Chordata; class Actinopteri; order Siluriformes; family Bagridae; genus Bagroides; species Bagroides melapterus. The sequence goes on from JAOTRN010000036.1 coordinate 12,453,481, forward strand.
AAAAAATTATCCTTTAACACACAGTTAAAATGACCATTAGATTTTAAGAAAATTTGAATGTTTGATGTAATTTAAAAATTGCAGTTAATGCTAACTATATTCCCCAAGCAAACTGTCAAGTGTACCCTTTTCCCCCTAAATTCACTTGTGCATTCTTAATACTTCACCTCATCTCTTCCACAGGGTTATGTGGAAATGACTTGTTTAGCAGAAGCCAAGAAATTGGTTGAGCATTACTCAGCCAATCGGCTAAAATTAAAAGGAAAATTAATTCAAGTCGCCTACTCATATGAATATAACTCACTAAGGCAAGTAGTTTTCATGTATTTATATGAATGTAGATTTTCATGCATTTTGTTTCCTTTGATGATTTTCTTATCATTTCTATGAAGTCTTTATAATTATAATTTCTTTATAAATTTCAAATGGCCCAGAGAGGCAGAAGGTAATGACGTAAAGCAATCCTGGGGCTCACAAACCCAAAGGAGGTCTAGCCCAGGCATTCGCAGCATTCAGAGAGACCCTTCTAGTCCCAGGAGTATACGCTCATCAAAGAAGACGCCCTCTAGCCCTAAGAAAAGACACTCGTCGGAGAGGACCCACCCTAGCCCCAACAGAAGACACTCCTCAGAGAGGACCCGCTCTAGCCCCAACAGAAGACACTCCTCAGAGAGGACCCGCTCTAGCCCCAACAGAAGACACTCCTCAGAGAGGACTCGCTCTAGCCCCAACAGAAGACACCCCTCAGATACAACCCGCTCTAGCACCAAGAGAAAACATTCAGCTGAGAGGACTCATTCTAACACCAGGAGAAAACATTCATCAGAGAGGACTTATTCTAGCCCCAAGAGAAGACACACGACAGAGAGGACCCATACTAGCCCCAAAACAAGGTATTCATCAGAGAAGACCCACTCTTCTAGGAGTTGCCATGTAAAAGAGGGAGAAGATTCTGTAAAATTCATGGAGAGCACTAGTTTTTCCTCTAGCTCCACTGTTAAAGCTGAAACTCCAAACAAAAGTGCAGATACAGAAGAGAAGAATAGTGTGAGTAACAAAAATATTGAAAGCATGGATTCAGACAGTGACCTTGAAGGGTTAGAAGTTATTGCAGATGATGGGGAAGAATTGGAGCATGACATTGATGATTATGAGCCCACAACAAGTGACCAGGAGAATTTACCATCAGAACCAATGGATGTTACAGACATTCATACAGAGGAAGAATTAAACACTGGAGATTCTCCACATTCGGATACATCAGAGACATCAAACTGTCTGAAAGAGGACCAAAAGATTGACAAGCATAAAGAACAGGAAATAAAGGAGGTACTTTAATGAAAGTGTGACATAAACCATGCATATACTGACTGGTCATGTTATTAAGAACATACACCTGTTCTTTCATGCAGTTGTATGCGCAATCCAGAAAATCATCCAGGTACAGGTCAATAGTATCTAACATCAGAATAGGGTGATCTCAAAAACTGAGTGGCTTGGTTGTTGGTAGCTGAGCTGATTTGAGTGTGTCACAAATGCTGATCTGCTATTTAGACACATAGAATGGTGTGAAAAATAAAAATATCCAGCAAGTTGTAGTTTTGTGGGCAAATTCACCTTGTTGCTGAGAGAGGTTAAAAGCTGAAAGGCCCAGGCTGGACTCGTGTTTAAAATGTGTGTGTTGTCCATAAAAATCCTAGTATTTCAGCACTTTCTGAAGTAACAACCAGTACCAATAACCATGCCACGGTTATAGGCAATAATATCACATCATTGTAATGTTTGATGTGTAGATTAACTGAATCTCTTGATCTGTGTCTGTATCTGATTTTATTCATTCCACTGCTATCAGTTGAATAGCTAATTGCATGGAGCAGGTGTACAGTTGTTCCTAATAAAGCAGTCAGTGAATGTATATAGATTTTTATATGAAATTTAATACAAATTTAAACATGATTCTTTGTTTGTTTGATTCCTTTGCTTTTTCAAAGGATGACCATGATATCCCCCAGATCCTTGAATATTGTGTGACCTTGGATGAATTCACAGAAGAAAATCTTTCAGATTGTCAAGGTCTTCTTTTCACAATTGTCAAAACATGGCAGATTTTTTATTATTTCTTTAGCTCTTATAAAGCAGGTGTACAGATTTGTAACTGTCCTTATTTGAATTTCAGAATCAGATGAGGCAAAACCCTCAATCCTGCAAACTGAGGTTAGTCTTTTTGTTCATATGTAAGATTTATTTTACATATATATCATTTATATATTTGTTTGTTTATTTATTTATTTTAAATATTTAAGGAATCATCAGAAGAATTAACCACATCCACAAATCCTGTCTCCTGTATAAAGCAAAGTGAACCTGAATCACCTACAGAAGAACCTGAATCACCTCCAGGAGAATCTGAATTACCTAGAAGAGAATCTGAATCACCTACTAGAGAATCTGAATCACTTA
>JAOTRN010000036.1:12481069-12501373 GCA_028566695.1 Bagroides melapterus
GACAGAATAGTAATGTGTTCTGTTTCTCTCTGTCAAAGGAAACAATGAATTTTGGATTGAGGACAACAAATCTGTTATAAATTATTCAATATAATAGTTGTGAATTATTTATAAAAACCAGTCAGCCATAACATTAAATCCTCCGGCCTAATATTGTGTAGCCTGCCCCTTTTTCCTCCAAAACAGCTCCAACCCATCTGAAGGTAAGGTGTGCTGTCTGGCACCAAACATTTAACAGCAGATTCTTTAAGTCTTGTAGGTTGTGATATTGGGCCTTCACGGATCAGATTTGTTTGTCCAGCACATCCCACAAGTGGATTGAGATCTGGACAATTTGGAGTCAACACATTGAACACAAACCACTCATAAACAATGTTTGCAGTGTCAGGATGCATTATCCTTGTGAAAGAGCCCACTGCCATTAGGGAATACTGTTGCCATGAAGGAGTGTACTTAGACTCCACTGTTAGACAGTGTTTGCTGATTGTATTGCTTTCTTTACACAGAAAAAAATGACTGTCCCTATAGATTAGCTAATGGATTATTACATCTAATTCTATTATCTTAGAAGTAATATTCAGATTTGTCATTTGTGTACTTGTGTGTTTGTGATGATTTTCACATCTGCTTTTGTGATTGATTTCTGTTTCAGTTATCCTGAACTGAAGCTTATCCAGTCAATTAATGCCCATCCATCCAACTGTATATGCATCAAATTTGATCCAACTGGCAAATATTTTGCTACTGGAAGTGCAGATGCTCTGGTTAGTCTGTGGAATGTCGAGGAGCTGGTGTGTGTTCGGTGTTTTTCCAGGTGAAGAGATTTTAAGGCAGTAATTGTTGTTTGTTATACTTTTCTAGGCAAAAGTAAAAATGAATACAAGTAAATATATTTATATAGACTGACGTTTCCTTTGATGTCCTACAGGTTAGACTGGCCAGTGAGAACCCTGAGTTTTAGTCATGATGGCAAAATGCTGGCATCAGCCTCTGAAGATCATTTTATTGACATTGCTGAAGTTGAGACAGGTAAACTTTTTTCTGTATTGCTTTTACAAAGCAGCTGTACATTTAAACAGTTTTCTGCTCTTCCCTGTTCACATTGCTGATTAAACAAACAGCATTCAGTTTATTCATACTGTGTCTGACTATGTGATCTGTTTGTGATACATTTATGTGCAGGGGAGAAGCTTTGGGAAGTGCAGTGTGAGTCTCCAACCTTCACTGTAGCCTGGCACCCGAAAAGGCCGCTCCTGGCATATGCCTGTGATGATAAAGAGGGCAAATATGACAGCAACCGGGAGGCAGGGACTGTGAAACTCTTCGGCCTTCCTAATGACTCTTAAAGAATGAAATTATAACCTGGATATGACTTTGTAACTCTTAAACCATCTACTGTTACTCTGCATGTCTTTACATGCTCATTGCTCTCTCAAGAGGAGGAGCTAATCTGTGATCATTAACTGTTCACTGGAACTGCTTTCTAGAATATCTCCTATTTTGGTAATCACAGGTGCTTTCACTTGTAGTGCTTTTTAGAAGATGTCATAGATCTGATAGCTTCTTTCAAAGTCTGTAAATATGAAATCTCCTGCTTTATGCACAAACTGATAGTCAGTAGTGGAATATATTTTAAGGCCTGTTTGAGTATTTTGTCATAATTTCACAAATATTTGTGAAACATCTTGTAGATTATAGTATACTGCTCATCATAGACACCAGAGGGCACCACAGCCATTTCCACTGTAGAGCACACCTGCTGTACATTATTTTGTATTGTGTTTTATTAAACATCTTTCATAATATAATTCACTTATAGGGAAAAACTGCTTGCTAAACCTGTCCATTATCAGTCTGTTTGCTATCAGCATTAAGAACGCAGACTAGCAAATGCTCTCCCTTTCCTGTTTGGTTTTGAAACACACTATTCACTGTTATTAGTAAATTGTATATAGAAATGGCATTTTAGAAAAGGGCTTTGTACGGGAAATTATGATGTCGTATAGAGAATACAAAAAAAATGAAGCATCAATACATGGTGTGAGGTACACCGTTTGTGGAAAAAGAGAAAAAAAAAGCAAGTGCCTTAAAGGCTTTCTGAGGCTTGGCACTATAAAATAACACTTAGTTTCTAGGTAGAATCCTGTAGAAATTGTTTACCATTTCATAACTGCTCCCTGCTAGAAGCCATTACTTATAACTGTTGACCCTGAATTGAAGACCCTTTCATCCATTAGTCATGTATGCTCTTAGATGGATCCTGTTCAGTGAATTATGTACACTCCATAGGTTGGGCCTCCATATACATAAAAATGAGTGGGAGAAGCACATGCTCTGTTATAAGCTTGTCTTGTACTGTATGTGTTAGTGGTTAGATAATTCCAGAGTCCCATTGTGGCTGAACCCATGAGTTGTGCCCAATGTCATATCACCCAAATTGTTAAACTAGTTTGATCAACCTTTAAGGGTTTCAGGAAGGCAATCCTGGAATGCATTTCATGTTTTTCCTAGTATTATTTAAACCAGAGAGATCATCTAATCCTTAGACTAACTGTTCATGTCATAGACAGAAGACATGTCTAAACAGAGGCTGGACCACAGGATGTGGATGTTATTGTGATGTCCTATAGACTGACTGGTCACCTACAGTAGCACCTCACCATATCTTTCAGAGAACTAATTACTTCATGGGTATTATTCGGATAGGTTCTGCACTGCTGCTACGTGGTCGTCACCTTACGTGTTCTCCTATTTTACAGAGTTAACATAACTTCACGTGGCAGGATTGTTCAGCTCTCTATGAACACTTTTTCAGTTAGTCCTGTGTAGATTTCTCATGACATTGTAGCATGCAGGTAATGCTCTTTGCTCCAAGCAGTTAGAATTAGCAACATAGAACACATATGTGACTGATTCTACCAGGATTCCTGGAGGTTACCTTGGCATTTGGAATCTTCACCAAGATTAGTTTATGGAAAGATGGCTGCATGAAAGTTTTATTACACCAAGAAAATATTGTTTGTGTTCCTGTGCCAGTGTTCTTATTGAACAGCTTTGGGATTAACTGGAACGCCGACTGCACCCCAGGCTTTTTTTTTTTTGACATCAGCATCTAACCTTACTAATGCTCTTGTGGTTGAATGAGCAAATCCACACAGCTATACTCAGAAATCTAGTGGAAAGCCTTCCCAGAAGAGTAGAGGATAACAGCGAAAGGAGACTAATTCTGGAGTTGTGTTTTTTTTTTAAATTTAATATATATGTATGTATGTATATGTATTCTGGTTGATGTCCACAAACCTTTGGCCATGTAGTAGATCTGCATCAAGAACCATGTTCCCCAAAATGTAGCTTGCTGTTCACTGACACTAACCTCTACTGCTACTTCACATGATTTAAGATCAGTGTTTAAACATTTAGTCTATTTAGTCTTACTTGCTGTTTAAAAGCACATAAAGTTCACTCAGTGAGATATTTCACAAAAATTCAATTAGGTAGTATTATTTCAACTGGACTTGTGAGTATGAATGGAAGGTTTTGACCTGCTGGGAAAGCAAAGGACATTTGGCAGCTGTGCCACTTATCTAGTTCTAGGAAACTGCTGTTCCTGCAGTGTAGCTTCTCCTCCACTCATTGCCTCTTATTACATGCTGAGGTCAACAGTCGCTGTGCTCAAGTTGTGCCATGCATTAAATAAGAGTGCAGTAGAGTGCTACCATTGATTAAGTAAACACCGGTTGCCTGCAGACTTAGAGTCTCCGGTCACTGGGGAGTGAGGCACAAAGTGAGATTAGACACAGGCGTGTAGTTAATCTTCTTCAGCGGTGACAGACTTTCCCAGCATGAACGCTGTGTGTCCACACAAGCTGGTGGCAGCTGTCCTCACCCCATTCTCCAGTGACTCAGCCCTGCAGGCTCCAGGATGTCTCACTTCTTCACTTCCTACACATTGCAGGGAGCAACCAGCACCTTCTGAATACACCTTAATTACGCTTAATTTCTCTTGTCTTGTGCCAGGTGAGCGTCGGAGTGATGAAAAATATCTACGTATATTGTACTTTGTCCCTGGTTAATTGAATATTTATTATGGATTATAACGTACGGATTACCAATTAAATATATCTTATTTTATGCTGCAGGTTGAAATAATGTCATGAATTATGTGCTGAGAGACATTTGAAAGGAGATAACAGTAGAAATCTATAGTAAATTTGAAGCACATTATTTAATGATTCTATTGTGCTGAAAGCAATAGAGACAATAGATTGCCTGTGTGCATGTACAGTATAGTGGAACGAGAAAATGAGAAGGAAATGTCTGTGGATGTAAATATAGACCAGTGCTTAGTGCTTGTCAGTGTGCAAGTGTGGTGGAAACAGAAGAAAATGTCTTAGAGATATTCAAGGGCATTTAAGTGTAACCATAGACTGAGGCTTAATACAAAATGTTCTCCATTTGACATCCTCAGTTTCCCTTCTGCCAGCTCTAGACTGATGTTGCAGTTATGCTTTGGGGACTGGCATGCTTGGTAAGTGATATCATATCGCAGGCTATTCCATTATTTGTGCATACAATCTGTATCTCAGTGTTATTCCATATCTGATGTAAATGTTTCTGTCAGGGTCATCAGGAGTGGCAGCCTGTCCAGATGGTTAGTTGAGTGAGTGTGTATGTGTGTGCTCTGTGTCTCACGGACCCAATAACATCGCTAACTGGCAAAGGACTCTTGGTTTCTTTACGATTGACTTGGTTACTGCATCTCAGAAATGTATGTATGTATGTATGTATGTATGTGTATTTAATGGAAATGATGGCTGAAGACCTACCTCTTCATGAAATAGTTTCTCCCCTGTTTGTTGTATTTGTGTACAAAAAAAAAGTGTAAGTGGTATCTTAAGTCCGTAGCCTAGTGAACCGGAGTTAATGTATTCAGAGAGAGATTTAAGAGCACTTTTGTACGTGGCTCTGGATAAGGACGTTTGCCAAATGATGTAAATGTAAATGGCTAAAGAATAGAACAGCAACAAATAATCAGGATTATTTTTACTTGGTGATGTACATTAAGTTATTTCCCTCACTTCTTAATAAACAGTTTTTAATCACCAAAACAAGCCTTCCTTGACAGTGATGAAATCTGATCACTGGAAAAGTCTGGTCTCATATATGAATAAAATGAGATTAGAACAGCCTGGATACTGCGTAACAGAATTCATAAAGGTCTGATGTTGCTAATCTAAATGGAATCTTTGGATAGAGGAAGACGCAGTCTGGAGTGTTTTAAATCATGTTGTCTTCCAGGCACCAGTCAGCTACGGAATGAGCATCAAATCCACTTACAGCCTGGCAGTTAATGATCAGAACAGAAAGCCAACATGAACACGGTAAATTTGTTATGTACTGCAAAATCCATAATTGTACATATTCATTTTATTTATTTATTTATTTTTTAAAGAATGCTATTTAAATGTACATCAACTGGTTTTACACTCTTTTAACACAACAATTGCTCTCGCTTCAATTTATTATTCCTAATAAAGAAATTGTCATCTCCTTCAATGTTTTTTGCTAAATTATTGTCTTTTCTTTGTTGCCTCCAAACAGACTGCTGTTCCTGTTTAGCTTTAATGAGTTACTTTTACTCTCAACTTTGCCTTTTTGCTTTATTCATGTTGGGTTTGAAAAGAACCAATTTTGACACACAATCCTTGATCATCATTTAATTACATATGTCTTAACAGGCAAAAACAAAAAAAACAAAAAAAAACTGTTCCTGTTCACTTTAACCCTTTTTTTAAAAAGAGAATATATGGGCTAAATTTTACATTTTTGAACAATTTTTGATAAATAATATTCTTAAAAAAAAACAAACATCAACATCATCATCATCTTTCAAATTGCAGCTTACTCCTGTTCTAAAAACTAATTTATTTTTATTCTAATAAATTGTAGTATACAAAGACCAAAAAAAAGTATACAAAGACTTGTGAAAAATATTCATAAAGCATTTTAACAAATGTTCCACACAAAAATGTTTTTAAAAATCAATTTTATTTGTGTATGATCTTTCCAAAAAGGCTAAGGTTAACTTTTAAATTTTCTTAATGAGAAATTTACAGTGAATTGGTTTGACAGACTTTTACTGTGACATGCAATCAAATAAATATTCCATCTGAGCTCACACTATACATACACACACACACACCCTGTATCAAACATTTTTTTTTCAATCTTTAATTTGTAAATCAATACCTTTCAACTTTATCATTATCTTGAACAATAAAAAAAAATACCAAGAGGTGATATAGCATAAACGAAGGAAAGAAAGTGACATCTTTAGAGTTATTAATGTTTTTGGTTTTTGATTATGTTTACAAAAAGTCCAGTTATATATTTCTTTCATTGTTAAATATCTTATGAGGCTTCACACTGTTGTTTTAAAAGTTTCTTATTTTAGTTTGTGGGCACAGAAGTTGCAGTGGCTGTCAGTATCCCCACAATGAGATGGTTTAAGGTGGCAGTGTTAATGCAGATTTAAAAAAACAAAAAAACAACAACAAAAGACAGTTTCTACATGCAAGAAAGAATTTCCAAGAAAGAATTTCCAAGAAAAATGCATTACTTTTTTTTTTAATAAATGCAAAACATTGTAAGAACACGGTAGACTAAAATATTTTATAGGACATGATAAAGTTGAAAGTTGAACAATATTATATAGAATAATTGATTAGATTACTAACCCTGGCAGTAAAACCCCTTAAGTGCAAGACTAAATCATCAAGCAGTAAACATTAATACATGAAGTCTATTCACACGTCACATGTTCAGTTACATTTTGTATAATTGCTTTTTCCAGAAAGAACATTCCAAGCTTTAAATACACTCTATGTGAAAAATGTTGTACTCTTCATAAGAAATACAGTATGTAGCAACAGATTCTGAGAAATAATTTTATTCCCCTGATTGAAGTTTTTTAGGTCCCTGGCAACAGAAACTGATTAAATTATTCAACATCTGAAATTATATTTACTCTTTAACTGAGAAATACCATCAGAAACCGTTATTAACACAAATAAAGAAGTAAGACGTATTATAGCGCCATTATTTTAAGCATGTATCAGAAACAGTAGTAAAGAAAAAAAGACCTAGAAAAGAAATCATACTTAATCTCATGTAAGTTGCTGTTTTCTGAGCTTCTAGCTTCTACCTGAAATAAAGTAATTGAAAATAACATTGACTCAAAGTTTTATTTTTTATTTTCTACTTTATTTCATACACAAGAAAATGTATTGATGGACTAAATAAAAGGTTGTGAATGCAGAGTCAGAGAACTGAGACAAATGTTTACTCCTGTAAATTCAGCCTAATTTTCCTCTTTAAACAAATTTGTCTGCTAACATGGCAACAAAACTATGACAGAGTGTGTATAAGTGTGGTATTGATAGCCCTTAGCACAGGTAGTTTTTATGGAGTTTGCCTTAGATAGAGATGAGAGTCAACAGACACTCCCAAACATCATTTTAGTGTCTCACATATAGTAAGCATGATAAAGGTTAAATTTTAAGTGAAAGCACGTGATGTTGAGTTGGTCTACATCGGATATGAAACAAAACAAAACAAAACGATCTCACTATCAGAAATGAAACACGCTGTATGTGTCAAACTTTTTAACAGAGGAACATCAGATTGGATCTGGCATAACTAAATGCAGAAGCAGGATTTGCATATCCAGCCCTTTTACCCAGTTGATTAGAATGTGATGTCTTCTATAGAAAAAATGACACTTGCAATTAGATATTGCAAACATTCAATCTAGGGTAGAAAAAACAATCCGACTATCTAAAAAACAAAGAAAAAAGTCATTCTGTATGTAGCATGTAATGTCATAGACTTTTAGAAAAAAAAGAGTATTAGACTGTACACTTACTGAGGTAATACACTCCAGAATAGACTTTTTTTTTGTACTATTAGTCTGTACCTTTTACCTACAAAGCTGCATATAATGTACCTTAAAAGCTTTTCTATAAAAAACGAATTATGTTCCTTTTAATTAAATCATTATTGAAAGTACAATATAGCCACATTTCCAGGTCAAAGGTGCATATTAAAAGTACAGAAGATGTGCTGGTACTACCTCAGCAAAAACAATAGGTACAACAGTCCTACAGGTACAGTACTATTTCTCAGATGGAACAGTATTTATTTTTCTAACAGTGTACAGTTAAAAAAAAATTAGGATTGACTCTGAACCATGTACAGAGCTAAACAGACAATCACTGTAAAACTGATTTTTTTCACATTGGCCTTGAAACAAGATTTGTTTCTACTCGAAAAGAAGAACTAGATTACGCTTCAATCTAATGTGCAGCTTCTGTTGCAGGGACATTTACACATAAACAGCACTGAACCTAGTGTTTTGGTATCAGACAGCATGCAAGTCAGACATTGTGCTGTCTCTTGAGACAATGAGACTTGTGCACATTCAGTTATGAAAACAGCCACAGGATCAACAGTACATGAACTAACAACATGTCATACGTTACAGACGAGCACAGACACATATACACATTCACATAGAGAACTCGTAGTACACACTGTAGACATTAACGATGGCTTTTAGTATGTTATCGTTTTCGGAATCGTTGCATATATACCTAGGTATATACACAGTTTCACATACATGATGTCAGAGATTACACATAAGATAGGTGGACACACAAAGCATCCACAAACTTCTACATTTTACAGGAAATGAATGCATGACTGAAAATCGTTTACCTACATATTATTTTCATTAATTATTGCAGTCTACACAATATGGCTTTAACTAGTGAAAAAACGTTCAGCACTAGAAAAAAAGTTCACCCTATCTTTCTATCTATTCAAAACAGAATACTCACCTGTTGGATTTGACCTAAAACTGCTTTCAATATTTACTTCTAATATGTTTTGAAGCAAATCTGTCAATTTAATGCGTGGCTCAGGGAGTTTTGTAAATTGGGTTTAAATACTCTCAGTAACTCTACAGCAGCTAACTATACCTACAGTCCTTGCCTGACTAAAAACAGTTAAAGGTTTTAGAATGTTATCCTTTATGCATTTCTCTGTCCAGGCTTTGACCTGACGAGTATTTTTTTTTAAATATTTGATGAGTACACGTGTATATATACACCACCTCAAAATCTCTCTTTATAAAAGTCTGTATTTTCTACGCAGTATGAAGTGTGAAGAAATCGAAGACTTTTTGCCAACTTCTTAATGGAATTATAGTTTAGAAATGTTAGAAATGACACAGTGGTTAAAATGCTTACAAAATTATCTCCTTTGATAGACTTAGATAACTAGAGCTATGTATGGATACATAGATCGATAGTTGTCTACCTGCGAATATGGAAATAAAGATTACGTAGCATAAGATCTTGGCAGTATTAGACAGTAAAGTTGTCAGGGAGCTAGAGTGTAAAATTACTGTATATCATATTTTCACTGATCTTCCCTTGATTCTTCCCTTTAATTTCTATTTGGAGGCCAGAAATGAAAACCAGATCTGTCTAGACTCTAGAATTGTTTACAGAAATTTAGATTTTGTTACTCTTTCTTTGGTTTATTGTTTTTCATGCAAAAATGTCACGTTCTGTCCAAATGTTTGAGTCTGGTCAAGGCTTCAGTGGAAAAACATTTCTATTTGCAAATGGATGCACATTAACTAGCAGGCTTATTTCACATTACATACTTAAAGTTTTAATATTTATGCCTTGTGACTGCACTACAATGGTTGTATCTGATTGTCCCTAGGGGCAAAATTGATACCTCCAAATAAAACAACCGCTCATTTTCTCCTGGAAAATCTAGCTCCCATCAGTGCAGTACTTCTCCAGGCTGGATTACAAATACAAGTCTAATATGTTTATGTGTTATTTTATATTATGCAAGTTTTTCTTCATACAAAAAAAATTTGGTCACTGAAGTAATTTGTTGGCTAAAATGTGGCAGTGTTTTTGTTTTCATTTTTTCCTCCAGTGCAAACCTAAACATGCTTTCCTTTGCTAAACTCATGCTGGCAGGAGTAATGTGCATCTTACTTCTCTTTCATACATTTAAACAATGACTATCACTTCTCTCACTGATGTGTCCAAGAAAGGACAACTGGACAATGAGCGTTCAGGTTGTCTAGAATGGCACACAGTCATGTTTGCTCTTATGAATGAGCATGGCAACACCAAACCTAAACAATTGCCCACATATAACACGTTATCCATAATTATTCAAGACCTGTCTTTCAAGTGAGAGAAAACTTTTTCTTTTCTTTACAAGAACCCGAAAAAAAATAATTCAAAGATGTAGAAAGTCATTGGAAGGCATCATGCTTAAATTGCTGTTATTAAATAACTCTTTGCCGCATTAATTGCACTAATTGCCCTCTTAGCTTTAACTGCAATCGTTGAGACTTGGAACAAACTAGCTACACACATACACACACACACACACACACACACCTCATCCCAGTGCCCAGAGTTCTCTAGTGTCAACTGCATGGAATGTATTCCTGTTGTATCCTTTATAATGAATCCCGATGGCCCACAGTTTGCAGAGTATGAGGCCATGGTTGTGCATATAAATTAACCAATAGAAAAATCTTTCACATATAAACAATTTGAACCTGTATGGCAGTGACAAGACTTTGTAGGGGAATGGATTGTTTTTATCAGTAGAAATAACAACTAAGACTTTGTTGAGGCAGTGAAAAGCCTTCCACAGTTTGGCAAGATTCCCACTATCCCCAGTCTCAAACTACATATCTTCCTCCAAAAGTTAACCTCCCAGCAGCCCCCAAATACAGTCTCATGTCCATTACTTTTTAAACATGTCCTGAAGAGGTCCAGGCAAGAATTTCAGGACTGTATCTAAAATGCTCTCCTCATCTTCATCGTCGTCGTCCCCGCACCCTGTGGGAATTGCCTTTTTTGGGCGAGTTAGTGAGCCTTCACAGGCTTGCTCCATGGCTGCTTTCTCCTCAGCCTCCTTCTCTTCTTTCTTCTTCAGTCCATACTATATAATCATAAAGGGTTTAGACCAAAAACTAGATGAAGCATTCCAGGAGTAATACATGCTTAAGTTTGTATAAATGCTTTTTCAGCATGTCCTTATAACATGTAAAAGAGTATTTTCACAAAGAAATTCTGAATGTTCAAAAAACACTAGAAAAAAAAAAAAAAATCATATTCAATGCTGAAGAAGCCTCTTAACCCTCCACTGCTCAGGTGGATGTGTGTATCCTGCCTCAATTTGGATAATAAGTTCTACTGTCTACCAATTGCCAGGAACTGTGCAACCTCCCAAGAGGCTGATACTTAACTAATTCTAATCTACATGACTAATTCTACATTGCATGTGCACCCTTTACATTATATATACCTACACATCATTTACAATAACTGAATTATTTAATACTATCACCTTGACTGCTCATTGACTTGCACCAAATTATAAGTACATTGCAATATAATGACTGGTTTAATTTTGTTGTACTCAATATATTTCCAATAAAAGAGTCTTGAATCTTAAATTTTAAGTCTGTCCTGTCTGTTAAATCTTTTAAAATGTAACATTAAAAAAATAATATACTTCTGATTGATAAAAGAGATAACTAACGTCAGTGCACTGATTTTACTTTACAGTATACAATTAGAGAAGAGTAATGACTTACTATCAAGTCACCTAAAAAAGAAAAAAAAAAATGGATTCCTCTTTGAGCCTGTTCCTCAGGTCTTTTCAGGGAGTTATACAATGAATGAATCCTGCGTCTGTGGTATTGGATCAGTTTCACAGGTATGTGGAGAAAAACAGGAAGCTCACCTTATCCCTGATGCTCTGTCTGACCTTTTCTCTCTCTGCCTCCATGCGAGCGTGCTTAGCCTTCCTCTCCTCCTCTTGTTGTCGCAGTGCCTCCTGTCTCTCCTCCTCTTTCTTCTGGGCATCTGGGTCTTTTTCTTCTTCTCCACCTAACATTTTCCCCATGTCTTTGGTGGCTCCTGTAGAGGGCAACCAGTATCTGTGCTATTACTGGATTTAATTTTTTTTTTACATAGTTTTTTGTAATTAATCAATGTTATACATGACAGATCAGTGAAGTGTTACACCGTCTATGCAGATTGTTTTTATTAACCCCTTACACATGCCATATTCAATTAATTCAGTGACTTCGGAAAAACCTACAGCAATGATGTCACAATTGTAAGTACAGCCAGGTGTTTTAAAATATTGTGTACTAACTGTCTTCTTAAAATGATCTTTAAGGATAAATACTGTACATGTAGACACATATTGTCGATACCCAGGTAGTAGTATAGTGTGCTCTTTATTTATTTTTTTTTTACATTTTAAATTAACATGATTGTTCGTGTACTGAATAAAGAGAAATTCTCAGCATAACGAAAGGAGGCTATAACTGTAAGCTTTGAGATATTTATTTTAGGTTTGCTCCCACTGTTTAAAGTGTCCTCTGTTTGCCTGTGAAAAGACTGTTTCACTCTATGTGATGCTGTGGTGTTCTCAGTGTGACACACTATCTAAATGGATGATCCTGAGCCAAAATAAAGAAGCCAAACAGGGCCACTGGAGAAATACATGTTTCTCCTCCCTCATAGCCATCTGTTTCACTTGTCTAAGTCTGCTTTTGAGAGATAGCCTTTTTGGAGCCAGCCACAGTCTCTTTTCTCTCTCTCTCTCTCTCTCTCTCTCGTCCTTAAAGATATTCGGATATTAGTCAGGACTTAATTAACTCATCTAGTTGTTAAGCCTCACCTCACAAATTCTTGGCTGATTGGAAAAAATATTTTATGACTGATTATTATCTTATATTGACATTATTTAAATTATTTGCTGTTACTGCAATAAAATGCTTTTAAAAAAAATACAAGAACATAAACTCAACACTGTAATCAAGCATATTAGTCTACTGACACTCAGAGTTAGAACTTAGAACTTTAGCCCTAATATATTTGACGAGCTCTCCATGATTTAATACCACATGCAATAAAAGTTCAACATCCTGTAATACTTCTTAGATGACACTTGACTTTTGCTTTAATTATTAATGTGGCTAATGACCCTGTCTGTCGCTGTGAGAGGGATTTGTCTGAAAAACTGCAGAACAACCATTAAGAACATCTGAGTGATGTTAATTGTATTAGTTATTGTATTATTCAGCTGTAATACATTACGTCATATATATTAGATGAACATTTTCCTCAGTTTCATGGATATGATTGAGGGAAAGCATTCTGATCTCCTACTGTTACAGGATAAAGAACAAATCTATTCTGTATAAACTTACCTGAGTCAATGCTCTATATAAGGCATAGAAGGAACCTGAATGTCTGTTTTGTGTGAATCCATGTGAACCTAATCTGCAGATGTAGAGTGTGACAGAATCTAATTAAGTACTTTGTGTGGTCAATGACTTCATCTGTTAAATCAATGCATAGCTCATATTTCCATAAGCAGCTGGAGTCACTATGATTTTGAAATCTGAATACTCGCTCCTACGCTATGTGCAAAACCCCATTTCAAATCAATTCTAAATGATAATGCATAGTCCTCTCCTGCCATTAATTATGTCCACAGGCTTCACAGAGTATTCACAGGCAAAAGGACTACCAGTGGAGGACTTAATTGGCAAATGTGTGTATGATTAGGACACCTTGGGCTGACAGATTAGTGTTCAGCCACGGTCTAGCTGTGTGTACAGTCTCTAGAGTGTAGACAGTAAAAGGTCGCTTTTAATTTCAGGACTGGACTGCCAACTCCCACTCCCCACTACCTCCACACACACACACACACACAATCTCAGCTTCCTGAAAGATAATTGACTTGCCACCCGAGTTGTCACCTTTGGCTAACTGAATTTGAATGCATGAGCGTTTTGACATTCCTCATGTACTCAAGGTCATTGCTGTTTTATTCACAACTAATATGGTGCTAACAGAATGAAATACACAATCTGACATAGGTCTGAAATTCACAGGTCTACAGGCAAGCGTTTCTATTGAATTGATTTCTTTTTTCTTTAATTTTTGCAGCAATGGTTCTATAGCAACACATCCGTTTCAGCTAAAAGCTTTGTCACTTTTCATATTATTCCTATAAGAAATTTCTTCTACCAAACAAACACAGCAGCTCACTCATTAAGCATACAGGAAATATGTAGGCCACTTAATGTAGTCTTGCTTCACAGAATGTTGTTACCATTACAAAAGAAAAGAGCTCCTTCCTATTGGATTCTGCATGGCTTTACATCAATAAAAGACTGTAAGCATGAAGGGTAGAAGATGGAGGATGGGTAGCCAACCGATTCTGATGATTTATCACACAACATTGATGGGAAATCAGTGATATCAGAGAAAAGCTCTTGTTCTTGACATGAAAATCATCAACTGAACATATTAATTAGGTTATTTTTCTTTCAAAGTAAGAAGCAAAATAATACAACAAACCACTTCCAACCCCTATCTGTGCCATGTATCTAATAAAAATTGTTGTATTTTAAAATATTAAAGAGTTGTATTCCTTATAAGGAATCTACTGAAGTGCATATTTTATTTGTTATTGTCTTTGTGATATTTTTTATCTGTCATTGAACTCTGTGTTTATTTCTGAATATTGTTAACGTTTTACCTACTCTCACCAGAGCCCTAGAAGTAAGAACCTGAAATACTATATGCTCCTGAATAATTTGTACAGGATGTGGAAGTTTGATGAGTAGAAGTGTTCTGAATAATGGATGACCTTTATGGATAAATCATGTCCCGCTACTATTACTACAGAACTGCACACAGATTTTATTGGTGTAAACAAATGGTAAAAGTTGTGAGATGTGTCTGGAAGTAATCAAATTATGTGATAAATACTTTATATGAATATTTGGACATAGAAATTAACATTTTAATCACACACACACACACACACACACACACACACACCCACACACGCATGCATGCACACAGATATACTTTTCTAGACATTTCTCTCTTTATCACTCACTATAGACAGAGCAATGCCCTGCGTCTGGGATAAAGGTTTACATTTTATCACAATAATGGTCCAATTCCAATAAAAGCAAGAGCAATGACCAGTGCTTTGATCTGAATCTAACTGCAATGAGTTGAAAGCCACAGTCCAGCAGCTGTCACAATGCAGTTAGTCAGTACAAATTTCAAGGAACAATTGTTATTTGTGATGCTAAAACATTGGCAGATAAAAGAACCATTCAATGCAGTAATTCAAGCTTAGTGTTTTTGCCTCTGAGACACAATACATAAAAGGTCATCGTCTGATCACAATGGCTCTGAAGTGCCTGACACATCTGGACCCATCTGAGGCAATTGAGAAATACATTATCTATAGTCATTTAGCTGATGAAACCGATGCAAGGAATTGATTTGAGGAGTTGACCTTTAAACAAAACCGGTCCTCTTAAATTAGAAAATCTATATATCTCATACCAACAAACGTCTGAAATCACAACCTGTTTAGACCATAACCTTGTGTAGAATGATAAAATGAATAAACTGTCATTTTACTAATGCTCTTGGTCTTACTTATAAGCAACATCTGATAAATAATTTGTAAAAACACATAAATGTAAAAACACATAAACACTGAACTAACTCCTTCTTTTTTTTCCAGCTGTTCGCCTGTCCGGGTTCACCCCAATGGATCACATGGACCACATATTAGATTTGGCACAGGTTTTACGCCGGATGCCCTTCCTGCCGCAACCCTCCCATTTTATCCGGGCTTGGGACTGGCACCAAGCATTAACTCTTCAGTGGCCAGGATAGCTCCAAGCCTGGCAATCGAACCCAGGCCACAGCAACAAGAACGTGGGATCCTGCTAATGGACCACCCAGAGGCCACCTAACTATCTCCTTCTATGATTGTAAAAACATGATGTGAAAATAACAATGCTGCAATATAGTCTGAACTCTCCAAGATAGATACTATTTTAGTGGTCAAAATCATTATTTACCTCCCAGTGCTTGCTTCATTACAAAATCCATGATGCACTTTGATTTCAGGTCTTGACAAAGCTATGAGAATGACGCATGTAATCTATCTGCAGTCCCAGTCGCGTTAGGCACCTACAGCATGTGTTCTTTTGTGCTTGATGAAGGTTCATTCACGTCTGTTGGGAAAAGAAAACAAATAGAAAAAATAAAACAAATTTCTTCTCAGTCAGCAATGCATATAATGTTTTTTTTATTATATAAATAATACAATTAAAGAATGCAGATTAACAAATAAATTATGCACATATATTAAGATATGATAGTCTCGAACAACAGAAATCTGACCCGTCCAGTGAAAACGATCCCTTTTTTTCAGTGAAAATGATCCCCAAGTCAGGGTAAAGTAACAAAAAGTGATTAAAAATTGATTATTAACACTCAGACTTGTGTAAACAAAAAAAGGAGAGACAGCTGCAGCTTAAAGCAAGAATTTACTGGATTTTGTCTAATATGCGCCACAAGGAGCTGCCCTTTGGGTAAATTAAGCATGGCATTTTGTTAGATCATGTTAATGGACTGAAATGCAAACAGATGGCTGATATATTGCATGTTAGTGGGAATCAAATCCATTAGAGGGTTTTTTGAGGTAGGTTTAGCACAGCATTGTAAAAAAGTTTATGAAACAAACCAACAAATGGTCTGTATTAATCATGTCCTTGCACCATGATTTCCCTATCAGCCCAAGAGTTAAATGTATTTAAAAAAACACAAGAAGTCGTGCTTTGAGAAATTATCTCTGTAAAAAATAATAAAAATGGCAGACATTTTATGTGCATGTTATGTATTTGTTTTTGAAATGGTTTCCACCTAATAAACATAAACTCACAAGATCTGTCCATTTGTAATGAGGTCATGGTAACACAGACCAATGTAAAAGAAACTGAAAATGACACCAGTTTGCCTCACGTGAATATGCTCACTCGGCATTTCTTAAGCAATGTGCTGGAATTGTTGATGATGTCACAATCATGTCACAATCCATTCCTATTGAGACACAGCACTGTAAAGATTGGAACATTACTTGATTTGAGACCCATCATGAGCTGAATCAGAGATTTAGTTGGTTGAACTTGAGAATGGTTGTGCCATGGTTCTCTACAGTTCGGTCCTGACACCACCTGACTTATATTAATAGAGTGAAACAGGAGCCAAACACTAGTCTTATAGTGAGTGTATAGCACGCCTGGAAATACATCATAAATCTAATTTTAGTTTCCAGCCCTGAGCACTTTCACTATAGCATTACAGTATTCTCATGTCATCCATCTCTCTGGACTAACAGGTAATTGAAAAAAGATTTATTAGATTGGATCGCATGAAATCACTGACCAGGAACATGTTAATACCTGCGGGATATTATGATAAAGACATAACATCTGTATTCACCTGAAATTTAGAAGAGATTTCTGATGTGATGTTGAAATAAACACACAATCACATGCAAAGGACACAGTAAATAAATGTTATATACCTTTAAGACTTTACAACTTTACAACAGATATTAATGAAGTCTGAATTAGCACTCCACCAATAATAGACAACAACATTACTTGTGGCAAATTCTGTAATTATAAATGCATTTAAAACATATGTCATATTAATACTATGCATAATGAACACCCACACACACACACACACACACACACACACACACACACACACACACACACACACAGTATATGTAGTTGCCTTCTCTGGGCCCAAAGTAATTAAAGTTCAGTCATGATGTTAACTAGAGCATATAAATAATTAAGTAATAATAAAGTAAGGCAGAGGAAAGGCTAAGCATAATAATTAAATAGATTAACAAACCTTATAATGGCTTGGCTAGGTCTATACAACACTGAATGTATTTTTTGTACTACATGATTAAATACCTCTTTTTTATTATATTATTATTACATTACAGTACCTATTGATTTTTTTGCATCTGACATTTATAAGATCAAATAGTGGGGAAATGAGTGTAGCCAATCTCTAAAAAGCATGCTGTCCAACAGCAAGCTAATTGGTATGTTAGCTTGCTTTCTGACAGCATGCTTTAAAAAAACAAAAAAACAAAAACAAAACAAAAAAAAAAACAGAAGGAATCTCGCATGGACCTGGGAAAACCTGAGCTCAGGGTCAAACTGAGGAGCCTGGATGTACAAGAATAGTACAGTGAGATTCCTTTCTGTAAATTACCCAGCTTGTTAAGAAGCTGGGGTTAGGCACAGAGCCAGCCATGATATGATGCTCTGGAGCAGAGAACATTGAGGTGTTATGTGGCAGGTTGGCAGTGCTTGGATTTGAGCTCACAATCTGATGAAGCTTAGACTGTAATCACTGAGTATGAACTACTAAGATACCACTGCCAGAAATGATTGATGAATGATTCTAATAAACTGCACAAGATGAATTTATTTATTAATAGGTGTTTCATGTGTCTCTGGGTGGTGATGTAAAAGGTTGGTTCATTATTCCAAGTGCCGTATTTGTTGAGAGCAGATATATAGGATTCCTATACATGCACGGTCACTGGCTACATGCCATAATCCTTTTGCAAGCTAGGGTTTCCAGCAAAAACTTAATGACCTTGGCGAGTGGGACCAAGCGATAGGAAAATCAATGAATCAGGTTGCCTTAGAGCTGTCAGAGATACACATGAACAGAAATTGCTATTTGGCTAGGCTGCCTCTTATATAGAAACAACCTATGAAGGGATATGCTGGAGGAATAAAACAGTAAAAGAAAGAAAACCCTGACAAAAGATCTGTTATCTAGTGATTCTGGCAAACAATCTTGTTTTCTATTGATTTTATATTGGTCAATTAAAAAATAAAACATTTAAGACAATAAATCCCTTGACTTATAATGTGTTCTTCATTTATACCTGCTAATTCATAGACTGAAATAATTTATTCCTGAGGCTGAATGCTCATAATATAGCAACAGTCTGTGTTAAAGGGAAATATGGCATGGTTTCATACATTTTTTACTACAATGTCATACACCAACCCCATCATATTAGAGGTCTGTAACAAATTAGTGGAACTCAACTCATTTTTTACCCCCTAGCCTAAGAATAGAGTCTAAAAAAAGCCATCTCATTTTTCCATTGCTTGAAGGACAAAGTCATTACAATATAGATATCTCACAGTATAAATGAGTCTTTGTCACAGAAGGACACTTTTTTTTTTTTTTAGAAAATCTTGGAATTGAAAAAATAGAAAATGGAATTGAGATCACTAGATTCAATTGTAATGCCAGATTTTTAAAGACCATCCATCCATCCCTCCATCCATCCATCTATCTATCCATCCATCTAACTTCTGTACTGCATATCCTACACTGGGCCACTCTTTGAAATGCACATTTTTAAAACTATTTTCTTTGATATTTAAAAAAAAAAAAAAAAAAACATTTCCCCCACATTTTTTCTAGCATTTTAATTGTATTAATGCAGTTATAGTTAATGAAAGACAGTGTTAGTCTGGAGTAGCAATTATCATACATTTGGGCATTTATGTTCCCATTATATTCCACAGTTATTTACTTAATTAAATTAGTGAATGGCACAAATGTTTACAAGCATGAAGTTCTACTTAAAAAAAACAACAACGCCTACATAAACAGATGACATTTACAAAGCGTTCTTTTAAATGATCAGTAATAAAAATGTCCTTTCACTTAGCACAGCTGACAAATTATTTGTACCATACTGGAAATGTCACATAATGTCAAAGATAATGTAGACAACATTCTGGATGTCTCCTCAGTTTAAGCTCTACAATATTCCATTTGTAGAGGAAATTAAGTTTTTACTGTTTGTTTAGTTTCTAAAAATTAAAAATATCACCTACACCAAAAATTTTTATCAAATCTTACATTTGCTACAATGCAATTTATTTAACCTCCTATTTTTCAGTAAAGCAGTCAAACTCACAATTTTCCTGTATAAATTGCAATTCCAGTATTAGATTTAGAAAAGTTTTTGTGCACACGAGGTGTCAGATTTCCTCATCTGAACCACTTGAATGCTTTGAATGAATGTGCTTGGTTTTCTGCTTGATTTTTATCAATGTAGAAACAACTACAGGTTTTGTTACAATGATCCCCAAACCTTTTATTATAATTAACATCATCCCAATCAGCTACTATTCAGTGTCTCCTGTAATATGCAAAAACATATATACCTTATCAATTATTAACAAACTAAAAACACAAATGTAAAAACTGCCCATTTTAACTTGATATG
>JAOTRN010000036.1:12512838-12525248 GCA_028566695.1 Bagroides melapterus
ATCCAATGTCCTGTTTCAAATCCTCCAACAGCTAAACTGAATCCAGACTCCTGAAGCAGTGAGTTGATCTGAAGCAGGCTGTGTACAGGACACACCTTTACACTTTGATTGTTCTACGGTGTTTTTGCAAGAAAGAGTGGGATACAAATATTAGCATGTCAAGATGAAGAAGTTCTGATGTGATTGATCTTGGTTTTATTTATTTTTTTACATCTAAAATCCTGCCTTTGTATTGTATATCCATTGTACAGCTTGAACCTTTGATATACTACTCAGTATTTGTTAATAGCAAGAATCCTGTTCACTTTCTACTGGCATTCCACAGTTTTCAGTAATAAATCTGTTGTTCAAATCTGCAAGCATTTTACATTTACACTGAACAATAGATTGAATAGATCAGTTTTTAGCTAATTGATATCTTTTTACAGTATATTCTCTGATTTTCACAATCCTGCCTAGAACCAGGTTTAAATTATATATTTTTAAAGAAAATAGATTTTTTTTATGTTTAATATAACATGTGTGAGGAGACATGGTGTGATACTCTGAATCCATAACTCAATACAATTGAGTTAGGTTATACTAAGATAAGGTTGGGGTTCCAACGGGAAAACATATGTCTTGTTTAGACAGATTAGAGTCCAGTGTGCATGTGACAGTGAAGAAAAAACATCTGTCCTGTGTTTCATCTTAAAGGCTACTGGCACAGCCATTTATTTTCATCCCGGATTCTAAAAGCATCACAGCATTATACTTACAGCAAATATAGCAATTCAGAATTATAGCATGTTGCACTGATCTTCTAAGTATTATAGAATCATTTTTATATTTGCATTTTGTTACCACTGCTTAGTTTTGGATTTACGACAACCAAATCCCACACATGTTATTTAAACTAATTTCTTTTCATTTTTGGTGTCTGATTTGTCAAGTCATTGATGTCCCTGCTAGAAAATAATGTCCAGACAATCTGTTCTACAGTCTGTAAAGTCAGTTTAGGGAAGAGGAATCCCCAGGTAATGCAGATGCTGGTTATTATGTTTCTCTTGTCTCATGTTTGCTTTTTGTAGGGAGGTGCAC
Organism: Bagroides melapterus; assembly: GCA_028566695.1. Classification (NCBI taxonomy): domain Eukaryota; kingdom Metazoa; phylum Chordata; class Actinopteri; order Siluriformes; family Bagridae; genus Bagroides; species Bagroides melapterus. The sequence goes on from JAOTRN010000036.1 coordinate 12,513,919, forward strand.
TCAGGGGATTTATATACCAGCCAGGAGCAGCAGCTGGCATGCGAACCTTCCCTGTTCCAACAATAAAAGAGCAATAAAACCATATTCATGACATCCACGGACACGCTAAGGTAACCCAATCACATTGTCTCGGCAGAGAAACAAGTCACTGATGCACAATGAATTACAGCATGTGGACTGCAAGTGCTGTTACTCAAGCTTTAATGTCATTAAAAATGGAATTGCAACTGAATTCAGTTTAATGTATTGTTTCTGTAATGAAGCATGAATGTTTGAATCAGAAAAGAATCTCAAACAAGATTTCTTTTTGTAATGCATCTTGCACTAAAGACCAGCTACATTAAGTTTTTTTTTTTGTTCCTCTTTATTCCTTTTATTTAAGAGTTACAACATCACATTTTGGTAGATGATGTCTTTTCCTCATTAAAGTAACCGAGCCAAGCAGCCATTGCATGACTGACAGAGAGGAAAAATAATCTATCTCTGTTAGGAGTGTAGATGCATTTATGTGGCTCAGGAGGTTTCAAACCCCTAGATTCCATTTTAATCCTGTGAAAGAAATCAATGTCCAAAGATCCCTCACTTATTTGCTTACTGTAGGCTTTCATTAGATATTTTACTTTAAATAATATTAAATACTTTTTATCAAAAGCAATTATATTTCATGTGTTCTGAAGCATTTCAGAGAATTCAAATGCATAAATTTACTTTGTGGTCCTACTACATATTGCACTTTTATAAAGTAGTTCCAATCCTTTTCCGTGTTATTATTGATCATATGCTATTTCACTTGGTCAGTCGTATAGAGATTATTTGGATTCATTTTGCTTAGAATCAAAGCTGATGAGTAATGGAAACAAGATCTCTTACTCACCGGTTGTAAACAGGGTCATCTAGAAGATTTTATGAGCTGCCAGCAATAATTTGTATAAAAAACAAATATAAAAAACATTGCAATTTCTATCAGTTCAGGTTTTAGATCACTAGCGTTTGTGTGGTGCATGCTGTTCAATGACATAAACAGCAAAATAAATACATTAAAACTGCACAGTAAATGCTAATAAATGCTAGATTTAGTAATGTACTGACCAATGCCTTTACTCATCTTATTAATGGACGTTGGTGGTAAGCAGTTGGTGTAAGTGGAAGAGAGGCCTCCTTAGACCTCAGGCTACATGGATGGTTTATAACAGACATCCATGATATTATACTTTCTGCATGTTCTTCAAACTTACTAACGCTAAAGCTATAACGAATGCAATAAGCAAACACACTTGACACAAGTAGCAAGCATTTTGTATGTTACCTGTAATGCATAAGGCACATCATATTTTAATCCAGGACAAGTCAGTGCCTTAGTTTTGGAAAACTAAACAATTGACTCCAGAATCCACGATCACTACTAAATACTTCTACTAAATATGTTCTACTTTACTCTACTTTATTTAACTAAGCTACCAGAAGATCTAAAGGACAGATATTACTCATATATTGAGTTATGTTTTGTCAATAACAAATAAGAATAGAATAACTTAAAATTCTCATTACAATAAATCTTTGTTCTATAAAAAAGTAAACTGTTGTCTTTCTTGATATTCTATATTAAAAGCCACAACACTGCGTACAGGTTGTCTAACAATACCTTAAGCCTAATATGCAAAACCAGTTCATACAATGAAATTAATTATACAAACAAGTGAACTGCTGACCCCTAGCGTTAAAAAAAGATAACTCGCTGAATAGACCATTAAAATGTTACACAATGCCTCCACCTGGTGGAAATATGTATCACGTCAGTTTAAAATTCATTTTCATTCAGTTTATTATTATAATAATTATAATAAAATAAAAAAAAAATACATTATCTTTGGTGTTTTGGACTTTGGGCAGTATCTTTTATTCACATAATTTCTTCTGAGAAATTAGTACTGAGGATCCTCTGGTCTCCTGTTGCACACCATCTTGGTCAGAATTAAGTATTATAATGTTTTTTATGGTGTTCTAGAAAACATAATGTGACTCGATACTCCTAGCAAAGTCTTCATCGTTCAGCTACCTCAGACAACAGTACTAAATTCTTTCAGGTTCAGTGTTTACATGAGGAATTTCAACTCCAATCCAAGCCATTTTAATATGAAATAAAGAATGGTATTTTACTGGTGCAAAAGAGTTTACTTTCTTTAAATTATTGCATAATTATGTGAAGTATGTTGGTGAGAAAAGAATTTCAACAACTCAGTTTAAGTGATATTTGCTTAACTGAACAACTGAACAGTCACAGGCATGCTTAAGGGGGAGGAGTGCAGGAACACAGACTTCAGGGAAAATACCTCAGGAATCTTGTAGCAAAATTATTAAAATAAGCTCAGTGCCCATGGGGTTAGACCCTTTTAACATATGTATTATATTTATGTCACATATACCATTTTAACATATAAGTAATGTTATCTATCTAGCTAACTAAAGTAGATAGCAAAAAGTGCTGACTTAATTAGGCTTGTGTTTTTTTTAAAGTGTTGTTTAAGCTACATTTTAGTGCAGCTGTTTCTGTTGAAGAGTTAAGCCACTAACCCACAGTCAAATGTTATCTTATTACACATATACTTAGATCAATGCCACCGATTCACTTTTCGTATATCTTTTATATCATGTTTGTTAAATTTGGTACTTTACAATATTACATTATAACCTGATTTTAACCTCAAAAGATAAATATATATGGTTAGACATCTGTCATTTTGTATTAAACAGATAAAATAATATTGTGAAATAAAAAAAAAATCATGTAAATACAGCATTTTAAACACTAAACTACTGCCCAATTTTCTCAACTTATTATGTTTATAAAAGCATGTCAAAAGTAAAATTACTAAATATACATATAGTATAAAGCTTTTATAAAAAGTTTGAGATTTTTAAAATCATATGCAATTCATAGCCTACATTTTTCTTAATATAAGACGTAAAATCTCAATTGATACCAAAGTAAAGTATCAACAACCAGATAAACCACATTCAGGCCATTAAAGGTAAAAACCTTAAAAACCATTAAACAATATTAAACATGTTTTGTGTTAATGTTATGTGGAAATCTGGACACTTATCATAAGCTTCGGAAAAACTTGAGAGATAATTCATAACCCAGAAACATTGTAGCACTCATTGGAAATCCTCTGATGGCACTTACAGATGCACCACGGAAGAAGACCTGAAATGGAGATTAAAAGGAGGAGATTTACAGACGTGATCATGCATACATCTGTCCTAGATGACACAATGCAATCTACAATAGAATATATAACAACAATAATATTAATCCAGCAAAATAATCCAGCAAAATAACAAGCATCAAGCTAGAAGCTCAAAAGATAGAACAATCATTTTAAAATGTGTAATGCTTTGAACTATGCTATACTTGAGTAATGTATATGGGAAGTGTGTGTCATGTGATGCTGTCATTCAACATCTATTATTTCCTTTCATTTTCTTGCCTCAAAACCTGCCCAGGCTCAAGTGTGGTTGGCACGATCCACCCTGCCAGACCATATAAATATATCATATAAATCAATCCTGAGAAAACTACCATATGTGCCAAGGATGCTTTTTGGGCAAGTTGCCCAAAAGCCCTTGACAAACGATTACAGATCTCAGAAACAACACAAACAGCTTGCCATTCCTTAAATCACCACATTCTGGTTCTTTGGCTAGGTAACCATACAGCTTCATACAGTCAGTGTCATGAACTCAACTGGAAAACTAACTGGAAAATGTCAAAATTGTTTCTACCTTTAATGTGAAATAGCAACCAACAATATTCAAGTGACACAATATATCTGTATATGTGGCATACTGCTTGTGTGTACACCATTGAACCAATGCTTTGTTAAAACAATTTTTTCCTTGCAATAGAGCAGAGAACAACATTGGCAACTTTATTCCATTCTTCCTTGCAAAGACACTTCAGAGCTATTGAATTATAGGAGGTTTCCAATATACAGCCATAAGTTATTCCCCAGCTTTTAGATTTTTTAGATATATTTAGGTTTGGGCTCTGACTGGGCCATTCCAGAATTTTGACTTTCTTCTTCTTCTGAAGCCATTCATTTGTTGAACTGGTTTTGTGCTAAGGATTAAGGAGCATGGATAAAGTTGTTAGTCATAAGGTTGTGAGTTTAAATCCCGGGACCACAAAGCTGCCACTGCCAAGCCCTTAGGAAAGGCCCTTAACTTTCAACTGCTCAGAAGTGTGAACAGAAACTGTAAGCTTTGCTGAATAAGGGCGAAACCTTTCTTCAGCTGTCTAAAAGAGGCATGCAAATTTGGCACAAAAAAGCCCTACTAGATGTAGTAGTTTTTGTTGTAGGCTTTACTCATTTTTGCATCACCCTAATTTGAATAAAACTGAAAAATGTGTAAAAAAGTTAGATTATTAACCTTACTTTCATGTTATAAGTGAAACAGATGTTATATAAAACTTAGTCTTGTCAACATTTTGGAAATTGTTTCTGTGTTCATTGAGATACTGTATTGTTTAAAATGTTACTTTCCACAGGTGGTGTAATCACTTTCGCCGAGCACTGTATCTATAATTCAGTGGTTTCTTCAGACAATAAACAATAGTCAAGCTGGAATGTTTTTGGGACTTTTTGTGACATGAAGAATTACAAGAGACAAGATAGCAAGTTGTCATGAGTAAGGAGTGAATAGTAATCCTGATACATTGTTACGCTGTGCAGAACATGGCCTCAGAAATCTGATGAAACCGTGTCAAGAAAATTGTACAATAGAAAAACAGTTGATCTTAATTTTGGGTTAATCACTTTGCTAGTTATGTGATAAGTATATTGTGTTATAATTACTTGTGCAAATGTGTTTTAAAGGGATTGATCAATTACTGACCAGGTCTTCCGAGTGGGAGAACTGTACTGTATGCCTTGGCTACAACTGTACCTTACTTTGGATTCCTTGAATTCCAAATCACCTACTTAACCAGATTACCAATGAACTGAGCTCAGACGTTCCATGATAGGAACCTGAACCTGATACATTGGATATATGATGGCAGCATTTGTATCAAATACTTCATAATACAGTCACTTTTTTCCCAGATGAATGTGCATGCACATAAAACAATTACATAAATAAAAAATAAGGTGAAAAAATTAAAAGGTGGTTTTCCAGTGAACCTCTAAACCAAAGTACAATATGTAACTAGTATGTAATACACTTACATGTAGTCCCTCTGTCTTGTAACTTTGTATGATGCAGTGAACGATTCCTTTATATTTCCTGTTGTGCATTGTGTCAGCTTGTAGTCGACTCTTAACTACATCAGCTGGCGTTGCTGTGACCCAGGAGATAGATCCTGTGGAACAAGACATTCAAGAAGTGAGACCTACATTTCCCTTGAACATCTAAAAAATCGAATTTGTTTTGGTTGACCCATAATTTCCCATAATACAGGCTGTTTCCGAACTAACAATATATTTTAAGGAAGAAATGAGTTAAAACACAAGTAATAATATGGTGTTATTTACCTGCTAACCCCCCAGCGAGCCATATGGAGCAGGGATGAGGGGAGCTGTTACCGTTAGGGTTCATCCAGCCACAGAAGAGTGTGTATGGGATAAAGTAAAGGGCATAACCAGGCACATCACGGAGTATCATGGCCCCTGCACCTCTGTAGAGCCCTTGGATTCCCTCAGTCTGCAGTATGCTGCTGATGCAGTGAAGTGGTCCTCTGTATACTGTACACTCTGTACGCTGATTTTGGAGTCCCACTGATCGAAGAGGGACACTGCCATTGCCAGCAAGTGTGATGTTTTCTGTAAACATATTTCAGTTTGACCCTTGAGACGTGTTGTACAAGCTCATAAATAGCTCATATCTCTATTCTGCTAACTTTGCAGTCCTAAACAATAACTACAATGTTAGCAAATCTTATTACACTGCATCCAATTCTAACAACTACATTTGCATGGCACAGGCTCTCCATTTTATTTATTTGGAAATGACCAACACTAGAACGAGCATAACATCACGCTTTCTTGTTTCACATTCAAACTTACGTGCGAGGATCGGTTGAGTTTGCATTTGTAGTCTGATTTTGATTAGGTCCACTGGGGCCCCCAGGCTCACTGATAGCAGACCTGTCATCATACTGGCCACAGTAAGGTCAAGCATATCGCACGGGTGCCTTCTGTCACCATAACGAAGACCACTCATAAATCTCTGAGCATTGCTGAAGAAGCCAAACACCACTGAGTTATACACTGTGATGCTTGCTAGCGGGAAGGACAGGCCTTTAAAAAAGCCAGTAAGCTGCAAGTGAAAAATAAGGTCACTTGTGTTCATTTTAGACCTGTTAAGTAAAGCATATCTTTCAGGAACTTTAGATATAGATATATAAGTTAGCGACCAACATGGACATAATATAAGTCATATTTTGTCTGCATTTTGGTAGATATCCATGAGCTTGAGGAAATTCACTTACAGTTTCCTTTTTGTAGATGGTTACAATACAGTGTAAGGCATTCTTGTAGCCTTTTCCTGCTTGTAATCGTGTCTGTTAAATAAAGATTTTAAGAATACACTTTAACAAAGCATAGTGAGTCTCATAAATAAAATGTAAACACAAAATAAAATGTATTTTAAATAAAATGTAAACACAAGGGAAGGAAGAAGGCTTTAAATCACAGTTATTGCCTTTGACAGCTATTATTTTATACATATAGCAATTAGTTTTTGTATGTTTGATATACCTTCACAGTGTCAAGTGGATGTCCTACAATCACACTGGAGGCACCTGGTGAAAAATAAAAATGTTTCATTAGCCTATTTTAAAAGGGAGCAAACAGGCTGCTGGAGAGGATGAGTTATTCAGCTTTGTAGGTTCTTGTCCAGGCTAAGCACTGATGAATGAATAACACTTTGTCCTCTCTGTTGAATACCATACATTGTGTGCTTTAGGAATAATATTGCAGCACTGTGCGATAGACTGTCGTAAAGTAAACATGCAAGCTGGCACTTTGTAAAAGGATGGATTTAGGGTACAGCCGATTCAAAACAATTTGCAGTACTAGTCGCATTAAGCATCCACTTTGCATTTTAAATTGGTCTTATTAAACAACAGTTAAGATGCAACTTCTGCCCATTTTCTTGGGAGAAAATCTGTTACTACATACAGGAGGGGAGAGCAGGTCACTAACTAATGTGGGGCATGTTGTAAAATACTTTATTTAGTAGTTTTCACATACACTGGTATAAGAATAGTTCCTGTATTTACTGGTTGCCATACCAACAGACTGTGTAAAGCAGTCACACTAAAATTCAAAAATGGTTTCACACAGACTTTAATTTTAAAATTTAATTAGAAAGATCTGTATCTTTTCATCAAATTTTTCCCAATTTGATGATGTTATTTACTGCAGCATTAGAAACAGGCCAAGAAAAACAGACAGAGGTGTACCTGTTGCTGTCAATAAGATAAGTCAATATGATAACTGTAGCATGTGATACATAGCTGTCATGTGACACTCCACAGATTTAGCAGAGTAAAAAAATAAATAACGGGTTAGGAGTACGTGGTTATAAATAAGGGGTTAACAGAACCTCTCTGTTAGGTGTCCAATCCATAAGAAGTTTTCAGAGATCAGGAGGCACTTTGTCTCAAGGTTCATAGCCAACTCTCTTAAACAGCATCTGCCATGTACTATGTGTCCAAAAGTAATTATAGGTAATTGAAAGTTTCGTGCATACCCAACCTAATTCGTAGACAGCTTTCACTGGCAGATAAGTTTATCTTGTATGTTTTTTTAATTAAATCAGATTGAATTGTAAGAGGGGGATTTTTTATATGTCATATGGACATGTTACAACGTTCCCCACCTGTTGGCACATTTCCCAAATTTACACTTGTTTCAGGGTGAAATGAAAAGAAAAAATGTATCTTTTAATCATAAAACAAAACCAAATCTTTGAATCACGCATATGTAAAAAACAACGTGAAAGAAAATGCTTTGAACCCTTTTTCAACAACCTAGAGAAAAAATGTGTTGTGCCCCGCTCTTCCCTATTATTATAATTATTATTATTATTATTATTATTATTACTAGTAGTAGAAGTTCCAGAAAATTTAATCTTAAATACATTCGAATATATGAAGCCATCAGAGGCGCTGTTGTGTTTTATTTTAGAATTAAACAACACATTTTCACAGTAAACTGTAAACTGATTCAGTACACGGATTTCCAGCCAGCGTGTTATCGACCAATGTTAGTATGTTTATTTGACTTCGAACAGCACTCATCGAGCTACTTTTCCCAATACGTTACCACACTTATCAAAGCAAACAAATAGGTCTGCCTATATTTCTTTTATAAAGCTGTTACAAGACATCCATTTTAACTAGTCTTTGCAACTTTACAATTAATAACGGAATAAACACTTACCTCCTATCCATCCTGCTAAAAAATCATCCAGCTGAAAGAAACTCATCCTGCTGGTTGATGTTTCAGAAACTAAAAAGTATACTTTTTTGCGCACTCAGCGCGAGCAAGGGTCTCCTTCGAACTGCAGACAGCATTTTAGATCACCGGCTTTTTATTGAGCAGAGTGAATGCACAAAAGAACTTAAAGCAAAACCAAATTTTCATTCGATCTGTGCGTTTTAGGGGGCGCGGCTTTGTGGATGCAGTGCTCACTGCACCAATAGTACACTGCCTGACCAAAACAGTGTCTCACACACTAATAATTATTTTTTCTTACACACTTTGTATGTGCATAGTCTTTAGACTGCCTTTAGGTTTGATTATGACATGCATTCGTCGTGGCATAAGTTTCCATAAGATTATGTATAAATAAATGTCACATTTATTTACGTCCAGAGATGCATTTATTTATTTATCGCCTTTTTCAGAAAATCACAAAAATTCTCAATGTGGTTAAGGTCTGGACTCTGTGATGGCAGTCCACGCGTGAAAATGATATTACATGCTCCCTGAACCACTCGTTCACAAATTGAGCCAAATGAATCCTGCCTTTGTCATCTTGGAGTATTCCAGTGCCATCAGGGGAAAATTATTGATAGAATAACCTTCTCTTTTACTATACTCAGGTAGTCACATGACGTAATTTTTGGGCACATCATTTTGCTGAACCTAGGCCTGAACAACTGAAGCAGATCATAACACTGCCCCGACATTCTTGTACAGTTGGCACTAGGCATGATGGCTGCAACACTATCCGCCTCTCTTCTTACCCTGATGTGCCCATCACTCTGGAGCATGGTAAATTTGGACTCATCAGATCACATGACCTTTTTCTCCTCATTGCTCCAGCATATAATCATTATGCTCCCTAGCAAACTGAAGCATTTTTCTTTTGGATTAGCTTTACGGATAAGAGGTTTTCTTAAAACTACACAGCAGTTTGGTTCCAGTCCCTTTAGTTCTCTTTGCTTTGTGAATGAGGAAATCATTTTACATCAACTTTCACTATTAATCATAGTCTTGAGTTCTACTTTTCTTTTTTTTATGATTTGATTTCACCACACATTTTGTGAGCTCCGATCATGATCAATCAAGATTTTTTTTTTCTGATCATATTGAAGATGATAGTTGTTAAAGATGTTTATTTTTTACCAATACCATTCCAGGTTTTAATAATGCTTCAAACTGCATAATATTAGTAGTTTCAACAATATTCTTAATTACTTTCTTTGCTTGTTGCAGGCATCCTGAAGACATCCTGAAGAAAGTCTGTTAAAGAGGAAGACTTACATATTTAACTCTTCGGAAAAACAACAACTACAAAGAAAAAACAAAGACACCTATCAGCAAGATCAGGCTTATGTTAGAATTTTTTAATATAAGCTTCATTTTGTCTATGAATTATGAATGTCACTATTATCACTATGAATGTAATAGGTTTACTGAGATTTATTGGAACGCAGCACCACTTAAGCTATTCATGACCTTAACTAGAGTGTTACTGTAGATACTGTTACTGCTAGAGTGGCAGCTGTTAGAGTAATTAGGTAAGGCTCTAGATGTGTGCATATTTAAGACAGCAGTACTGACACTGAGGCACTGAGACCAGACACACTGAAGTAGTCATTGAGACTTGATAATGTATCATATATCTGATGATCAAATGACCTACATATACTGTCACTAGGGTGATAAACTTTCTTTTTTAGTCTCATAAAATGTTAAACTATTTGAGTTATACATTAATCCAACAACAACCTTTCACTGATGATGACAGGCAATATGGTCCCTTTCACATTCCTTCATTGTATTTGTTGACTATAACTTTCTTCACTAAATATAGCTTTGTTGTGGTTTCACTTGTGGTTTTTGTCACTCTTGATCCTTAATCAGAAGTGTCTGAAAGAGAAAAGAACGATGTCTAAGAAGACAATTTACTATTGTGATATGTCCTAGGAGCATCCAAGTAATATCAAAAGCAAACTGCCAAACCCAAGATAACATTGGTTAAAGATTGACTTGCCTTTTTAAAATTATATTATTATATATTAAGTTTCATGAACATACCTAAGTAAACACTCTAATCTAACAGTGGTCGGAAATGAACTTATTTAGTTTTGCACCTTAAACACATTAAGGCTTGTTTGGCTGACTAAATTTGACAATAATACTTTTAATTTGTTTATCAGATGTCCTCTTTTACTAAATGCAAAGCTAACTTTGGGGAAATAATCAACCATTGATTGGGTCTTGGGCCTTTTTTTTTTTAAATCACACCTTTAATTGTTGAGAAAGATGACTTTAATTATTTAATTTTTAAGAACACATATTATAGGCACAGTGTAACTCAGTCAGGAGGATACCTATTAGATTCCCATTAGCCCAATGTTCAGTAAATCAATTCTTTTATATTTAACAAACCCTGCTGGACAGATGATTGATAGCTTGTGTTATGGCCAAAAAAGCTCTTTCAACATTTCTTTCCACAAAACTTTCAACAGTTCAACAGTAACTCTTGGCTATTTTGTCTTATGATTAACTCAACAACTGCATATGACCTCATGGGTTGTTGTCCTTTTATAACCTTACCTAGGAACTTCTAGGTAACAAAAATCAGAGCCAACCTTCAATCTGACAACACTATAGTCAAAACACTTTAGAAATCTGCTGATTTAAGGGTCATTATCTATGAATCACCTTTGCAAGTCACTTTTCTAATGGGTGCTACACACATCAATAGCTGGACAATTAAATGAATATATTAAACAGAAAAACTCATTTACAATTCCAATTAGATTTTTTGTTTCCTCCCCAAACACACACACACACACACACACACAC
>JAOTRN010000036.1:12537964-12557964 GCA_028566695.1 Bagroides melapterus
GTATGGCATGAATGGGCAATTCATTAGCTACTTTATTGCTTTTATTGAAGAAATTGCATGTGCCAATCCCTTTTCTGACACCAAACTTGTAATGACCCCCATGCCTAGCAGTGTGACAGCTGGGCCAGGGGGTTAGGTGTCGTTGGTACAGTCAACATTTCTCTTGATCCTGCTGTCAAGAGTGCAGATAGCAGCACAACCGATTGGTATGGTCTAGTGACACATTTGGTTATCTAACATCTGCCTCTACAAATCTAGAAGTAGTTTTCATTTATTACATATACAGTGCAGCACAGTGAAATTCCTTTTTGAATATCATAGCTTGTTAGGAAGCTGAGGTCAGAACTCAGGGTCAGACCTGATATGGCACCCCGGAGCAGAGAGGGTTTAGGACCCAACAGAAATCCCCAACAGTGACAACTTTGGGACTGAATCACTGACCTTCTGATCAGTAAACCAGAACCACTAGCCCTCAACCTTTGAGCCACCACTGCCCAACATGGCTAACTGGTCCATTTGTATCTCAGAGAATTGATAAAGGATTTATATATTTTAAATTAGTCACGGACAGATAAAGTTATTTGGTATGTCTCTGAGCCTGCCACTAGGACCTTATAGGTTAGAATGAGATGAGGGCTGACTCTGGCCTTGTACAAACAGTACGATAAACCATGCCCTATTTCTCCAAGTGTGCCCTTAAAGATATCTTGAACCCAAAACCACAAAGGTGGTACACAGCTATACCAGCCCATCAAGTAGCAGAACACAGACCTGATGTTTCAGTATTATACTGGAAAAGTCATAATGCTAAGGCCTAAACAGGGTTATTCTTTAAATAAATAAACACATTACGTATCAGAGCTGTACATTCTTGGCATCTTTTGTGCTTAGTCACTCCTGGCATTTTTTCACACAGCTTAAAGACTGGACCTCTGGGCACGCTGTTCTCAGTTGCATGTTTTTGAGCTTGTCAAGCATTCAGTGATCAAAATGTACTGACAGAGAGCTTTGTTCTAATAATCATCAATGTGGTAATCTGCAGCATAATACTTGTATGCCAAGTGTTTTTCAGTGTGTCATCTCAAAACTAAATAAAGTCCTACAGGAGATCATATGAAAAGACCCATATGAAGTTTAGAAGAGCTTTTATCATGCTGGTGATTTACTGCATAGGAAATGAAAAAGTTACTATGGTAATGTTAGAATGCAACGGTCAAATATTGAGAAAACATTAAATTCTAATTGGATCCAAAAATGATTCCTATCACTTCTCCTGGCTTTGGTGAACAGCTCTAATCCTCTGCTAACAGCATACATTGATATGAAATCCTTCCAATCCAATTAGAAAATGCAGTCCAAAGAGCATTAACCAGAAATAAAATAAATAAGTCTGAACATAATTCATAAAGTCATAATTTGACAGGTGTAGGTAACAATTTGACAACCAGAAAGTGTGGCTCACAATAGATGGCCCAAATATCTATCCTTTTGTGCCGTCAGATGTGTTTACTAATGAAAATGATCGCATTAGACCTGGAGTATCATACTCTTTTGGGGAATTTCATAAAGGAAAACCACTGGGGCAAGATCAACTTTTATTTCTATCCTCCTTCCAGTTTGAAACAAAGTCCAATGGGAACATTGTGAAAAAAGAAAACACTGCAAAGATAATGCCCTTTATCTGAAATAGTATCATATTGTCATTGGTTTCTTCTCAGGGGACAATGAAAAATATTGTATATGATACTGCACAGTATAATTGCAACCCTTTGTAGAGATAGTTGTGAATCTGAGTCGCTTGATTCCCTCCACTGGGATACTGTATACTATTTTATGCATGTGATCGAACCAAGGTAGACAAAAGGTAATTTGCAATCAGTCCAGAATTTTAAAGGTTTCAAAGCCAGTGCCTGATCTTTGTGTTTGGTAAATCATCCATGAAAAGTCTTGTTATTCTTTGTTAGGGACAATGTCAATGCGGTCCTTTCTGGCCCCGAGGCCCGTGTGATTGCCATAAGTAGGGATGAATGTTCATAATGTTTTTTTTGTTTGTTTGTTTTCCCACAGAAGCAATGTTTTTAAGATTTTATGAGTCCTGAGCATTCCCAGATGCTGTACACTATAAATAACACCAGAATCCTATGGCTTGATTTTTATTGGATATAATGGCCTGAGGCAAAACCTAAAAAAGCTAATTATGCAATATGAGATACAGACAAAAACCTACATATCCTTTAAGTACACATCTTTTATGATTTTTCCCCCCAGTTATTCTAGCCCAGTTTCTTTAATCTATAGTGTTGGTTCGATCTACCACTAACAATCACTTGTATACTTTATGCAAGTTAATACACTTTATGCTTTACACAGCCACAAGGAAATTCAGAATATTTTAAGGTTTTTTTTGTCCCTATAGGGTAACCCATTTATGAGGCTAAGATTTTAAGAGGCCTTACTTATCCAGTGAACCGTTAAGGAACCCTTGCAGTGTTCTTTGTAGAGAATGCATATAGCAACTCAGTCTGCAAAGTACGAAAACTGTTATACTATTTCTTAAATGCCTGAGATGTTCAATCAAAAAGAAGTTCCAATAATTTTACAAAATTTATACCATTTAGTTAATGGTAGTTTTGTACCATTTATTACTTCAAAGTTGTTTTGCTTCAGTCTTTTTAATGAGTCATTGGATGTATGGGAATTGCATGGATTCATAGCATCCAAATGGACAGTATACTGTTCCTATACAGAATCTTTAAGGGTCCTAAAATATTTTAAGAGTGCACTTCAGACATGCAACAGGCATTCATAATTTAGCATGCTATTTCTCTTCATTTAAAATGGTTGTTTCATGAAGTGTTTCAGATTATACTAGTATATTGTCTATTTCACTCTATAGATTTTTCTTCAATAATTATTTTTGGATTTCCAAGTAAAATCAATTAGTGTTCATTTCATACTCAGGAGAATGTAGCTCATCTAATCTCAGAACATGTTTTTAATTAATATTAGGCAATTAATCATTTTACCATGGAATTGGTTGGCTAATTGAATTGTCTTGTAAAAAAATTATCCACAGTTTATCATTTTATTTTTAAAAAAGGCTTCTAACATTTGAAATGCAGCACTGAGCTGAAATGAGTTTTTAATGTCATTTTTACACATTCACCACTGACCCACTCTTTCATGTGACTAATTTATTGTTTCACATTGCCATGCTATGCTGTCAGCAATTGCAAAATTTGTAGTCATTGAAAAATAATTAAAAAGCAAATCAGAACAAGTATTTTTCAAAACAGTTTTTTTCCTAAGCAGAGCGCAGTGTATTGTCCTGTTTGCTCTGTATGAAGCAGGTGGTGTAAACAGATTTAAAGAATGAATGATGTACTTTCTCTAGAAAAACATTCACAGAGTTTACAAAGAACAGATGGCAATAACATGATAAGAGAACAGAGAATGTTGTCTTTATGGTTTTTAGTGTTGTTTTTTTTTACTGTTGTGTGCTTTACAGGTGAAACAATACTGGTTTGAAAGAATGATAGCAGTTTTTAATAGTAATAATAAAGAAAACCTCATATCTTTGAGGTAGAGAGAAATAGTTTCTAGTTATTTTAATAATATTTTTCAAAGGTGTGAGTATAAACAACTAAAGGGAGAGCTTGGCTTCTCTGAAATATACAGTGAACCTGCTCATTTGATTATTCTACCAGTGAATAATATGCTAGAATGACATTTTGTGCCTTTTTAATAAATGATATGAGTAGGTAATAAATGTCTTGTTAAGGCCCTTAATTAAAAGCAATGCAATGTCCAGTAGCCAATAAAAAAGCAGATTAGACAAATATGACTATGTTAGTTCTCAGGAAATTCTACTTTTTCTTAGATACTCAAATTGACTTACTGACTGAAATTAATATGCATCTGTTGTGTGGTGTGCTTCTGTAGAAATCTTAGAAAAGACAGATCACAATGTTTCTACTGTATATAACTGTATTGTCACCTGAATGGGGACACATATTAGACATCTCAGGGACTCCTCCACATGTCGCCCCAGAGTTTTTCCTTGACACTCTTTCCCCTGTTTTGCTCATTAGAGCGCTCTCTCTCTCTCTCTCTCTCTATCTCTCTCTCTCTCTCTCTCTCTCTCTCTCTCTATATATATATATATATATATATATATATATGGATTTCTGTAAAGCTGTACTGTGATGATAACCGTTAAAATGGAACTGAATTTAACTGATGGCAGTTAGTTGTTGTTGTTGTTGCTGTTGTTGTTGTTGCACTTCAGAGTTTTCTTTCAAATACTCTCTCTCCATCATAAACTGCCACAGATTGTATTAATGTTATTGTACCAATTATCCTTGTAACTCACAAAAATATATCGGTCCCTTTTGCTACAGTAATAAAATGGCACAAATTTCATTTCAGATATGATTAAATGACAAGGTGTAGGAGTTGATTCAAGGCTGATCAATGGCATCATCACTTCAATGTCAACTCATAATGCCCTCCTCCCTCTAAACTCATGCTGAGAGACAAATGATGGGTGAGCTCCCTCAAGAGAAAGTCAGTTTGCCGATGACAAAGCACTCGTCACTGGTGACACTTTAGAAATGGGGAAAATTTGCCCTTCTGCTCTCGAATGAAAAACCAAGAGAGAATGTTAAAGGTGGAGAAGAATGTTTGTTTTATTAAAAACAAATCTAATGCTCCATAGCACTGATGTGATATAGTGTGTGAGTTGTGGAGTGGGGTCAATGCCACTGCACCACTCACCTTCACAACTTCTCTCTCTTAGCCATTAGATCAGGTACAATTCCTCAAACACACACCTGATCCCAGAAATAAATCTCTGTCTCCATTATAGGCCTGCCAATAGCAAGGCCATGCTAGCTGCACACACTCTTTATTGTGGGGTTTGATGTATATTTCACTGTGGCGGGGGTGTGACAGAATGGGGTTGGGAAATGAGCAAGCAGCTTCATTATGGCACTGCGGGACTGCTGAGTGTGGCCGCCCAAAACAGCATGTAATGAGGGAAGGGGCGGGAAGTGAGGGACGAGTGTTTGAAAAAATAAAATAGAGATTGCACTTTGCAACCAGCCCACTTGCATTTGTTTGGAGCATATTGTCGCGATTGCAGAGCTCTAGCTTAAGCGCCGTATCGACAGCACTGCAGTAGCCACAGCGCATTCATTAATGCGTATTTACTGAGACTGCAGCTTTAAGACACCTCCATTATGGCTGCTCACTTTATGTTCCCTTCTCTTGAGACAAATATTCCTGCTATCCACTACCTCCTAATGAGGCCCATTTCCATCGTATATAACAATTTAGAGGATTTATTAGGCCATAATTGTATAGTACGTAGAGAAACATGGGATGAGCATGAAATAGATGCATATTACAGAATATTTCTGAGGAGAATTTTGCACCTTTAATGTATTCTACTTACATTATTCTGTATATTATGCTTATTTCTTACTTACATAACCAAAATGTATTACTTCCAGGAGATGTTCAATATATTCTACAGACAAAAGTTTGGGAGCAACACTAATAAAGAAAACACATTGTAATGAGTTTACTAACATTCAGATTCTGGTTTTTGCATTTTTAATGTATAATTTAGTATTACTGAATCCAATATGCACTCTAGCCCCACATTAAATGCTCCTGATGGTTTGTTTAACTGCATAAGTATAAATTAAATTAGTTACATTAAGAGCTTGTGTATAATTTAGCTAGGATTTCATTGCGTGGGTTCAGAGATTTGAGCATGTGCTGAAAATGATATCTAGTTTGTAGTGATGTAATGCACATATAGTGTTAGAAACTAAAGTAAAGTCTATACTATATAACAAACAAGAGGAAGCTGGCTAACAAAGCTGGCTAGTCATAATTATTCTTAACTTAATGAAAGGCTTGGTTGTATGAATGTCATAGTAGATGATACAAGGTGTGAACATTTGTACATTACGTTACCTATTAAACCTGAACACTTGTGATTGTTTAGTTATTGTTTTATATAATTTCTGTTCTGCCTGTCATTACATTACTGCTCATATAATGTCATTCTTATTGAAGGTTTTGGTCAATGTTCAAAGCCTTTTTTTTTTTTTTTACTTCAAAAAAGCATTAACCATTAGATTACCTGGGGCTCTTTTCTAATATCTATCGTAATCTTGCTAGAATAATTGCATCGTAGCTCACAGAGGAGGGCGAACTCATGCCATAAATAAAGTCAGTGTGTGAGAGGAGAGGAGCAACTCCAGATGGAGGAAAATAATTTATAACCTCTGATGGCTCTACACCTCATCTGGACTGTACACGAGAGACAGTGCTGACGTCACCCTGAAAAAGAAAAGGCCTTTAAACAAATCCATTATCAAAATGCAACTGACATGCAATATCCCCCCTTTTAATGTTAACAGTGCACTATAGTGAATTGAATTTTGTTGGGCTCAGATCCACTGCCCCTAGAAACCTTCTTTTAGATCCAGAATACCTCTGTATCTGAAATATTTTATATTGTAGGCTTCAATGGATGAATCCAAACAATACATTCTTAGTTGTTGTTTCTAGCATTACATTACAGACAGAAATCATGAATCACTTTTATTTCTTATTGGTGTCAGATGCTTTTCATTTTCTGAGAAACTGCACTGATATAATCCTCTTCTTATCAGTGTAGACCAACATATGCTTGTTTTCTATTATACGAGTCTAACTGTTTTCAGACTTAGTTGACCAGTTTTCCTTTTCATTGTTTTTCATTTAACTTGCTTTGACTTTTCTGTCCTATATCACTGAGCAGATCCAAATAGCAATCTCTTTTTTTACTGCTTGGCATCTCATCCTGTGAGTAGAACAAAATAACCTACAGTTATAAGGTGAAAGTGAAACTGCAGGTTTATTGCTTACATTCACAACCACCTCCGATTTAGCAGCAAATCCCCCACTAAGACATAAAAATAAAATGTGGGAGGGAGTTAATCAGAATGTGTTCTTACAATTGATGCGATACAGCATATTAAATGAAGAAAAGAAAAATGATTGCCCCTTGAAATGCTGCTCTAAGCAGTTTTTTTTTTTGTTTTGTTTTTTTTACCAGGGGCTCCTGACCTATCAACATTCAGGGCGACACTGGCTATAAATTACAAAGCTGGTCTTATATTGATTTCAAAGTGTAAGGAAGACACTGGAGCTCAGCTCTATTTAGATTCTCATTAAACACACACACATGCTTCTAAGTTGTAATACTATCTTTGCTGGTAGGGCTGATAGCTTTGAAAATTACCCTCCCTAAACATTCACAAAGAACATCCCTTGTTAAAATGTTTTAATTCTAAACATGAAGTTACAGTTGGCTTGATCCCTTGTTGGCATGAGAGCGAGATTGCAATAATTTGGTTAATTAAAAACTGAATGACTCATTCATGGGAGAAAAATTCACAAATTTTAAGATAGAGTGCATATTTCTACCCTTTTAAGGTTAGAATGTCTGTTTAATTTCAATCCCTACAGAGAAGAAGACTCACATATCCATGATCACTTGAGAAGTGATATATCACAATGCCAACTGTTATTTTCCAACACACACAGTATCATCCAGTTTTTAACGACTAAAACTTTTGCTAAGGTCATTTTGAATAGAAGCACTTCACTTACGGTAGTCATCTAAAATTTAAACACTCCAGTGAAACACATGACAACAGGAACCGTTAGCTTTGTAAAATGCACTTAAATTAATCACACTGCAGCTATGTGGAAAAATAATTGTAAATGTGTAGCATTGGTTCAACCCAGAGCTGAAGTCACTGCCTGGGTGGATTTTTCTCATGTTCTCCAGTTTCCTCCCAGTTATCAAAAACTTGCTGGTATGTGGATTACCTACTCTAATGATGCCAATGATCGACTTCTGTCCCATCTAGTGTGTATTTTTACCTCACACCCAGTGCTCCTATGGTAGTCTCCAGATAGTGGAATAAAGTGCATACTGAGAATGAAATAATAATACATGTAATTATAATATAACTTGTATTCATAATAATATATGAAACAAAATGGCTCTGTTTGGAAACTTTATAGTAACTGAATTAGCTGGTAAATTCAGTTTAATTAGCATTGAATTTGTCCTATTTTTATCCTTCAATATCTGATCTAGCTTTTGCTGCTGCTTTCAGCCTGATAGCTAGTACATGACATTGAATGAGTGCCATCTTTGCACCAGAATGGACTGCAGCCATAGTCTAAGCAGTAATACTTATTATTATTATTATTTTTACTTAAAGATTTAAAGTAATTAACCTGAAATATTTGTGCACTTCATATACTTCTGAATATATAATGCTTTGATAAAGAGACTGTTTTCATATAAACAAAGATTCGTGTTTTATGCTACAACAGGTTCAATTCCAATTCAATTCAATCCACGTCTTCAATGTAAGCCTTTTTTATCAAACCTAAATATCTCAGATAGTATTTGTAAAAAGTCCCATAGAACATTTAGAATTGCTTGCTTGTTTAGATGCAGTTGAGAAAGACAATAGAAGAGAAATAAAATGGTTTATATTCCTCAGGTATGATGGTATAAGAAGGTGTATATTCCTCAGGTATGGTGTATCTGGTAAAATAAATCTTTTACTGATTTTGGGTGATCTCCCAACAGGCCCGAAAATCAAGATTAATGCACTCAAAACAAGCAGTACAATTACAATGATGGTTGTCTTTAAAATTAAATTTAAATGAGGGATTGATTTAAAATAACCCTGTCCTCCCTTTTAGGGCATTTTTTTTTGTATAGATTAGATAATAGTATTCAAGGCAGATCAGCTCAGGTTAGTGTATGTGCAATGGTGCACATTTTCTGCCTGTACGAACTTGGGGTTCCTCTCCAGGTTTCTCAGTTTCTTTTTACCTCCTGAAAAAATACCTGTCGGTGTATCAGCTACACTCAATTGCCTCTAGGTACAGTACGAGTGTGTGTATGTGTGTATGGTGCCCTGTGATGGACTATAGACAGCTAGCTAGATATTTTATTGCCATTTAGAAAAGTTTAGCAAAAAAGTGCCTATGCAGAAACAACTCACACTGCTCATGAAGTTGCTAACATTGAGCAATGTTCATAAATATAAGATAGGTTTGCTTTAAGATTTGGTTTGCTTTTATCACAGAATAACTCATATATTTATTTTAATGAAAGTCTGCTTTATGACTGTGTGCAAACTGATGTCTAACAGATTCTATGTCCATCAGCCTTTATATGAAAGGTCCTCTGATCTGTTCAACCTGAGGCCTATTTTTGAGCATCTTGCTTGAAAACGACAGGCTCAATTTAAAATTGCCTCAGTTTTTTTGTATGTGCAGTGTTTGCACATTTTTTATGTCTGTTCATTTAGCCGCTTGATGTTCAAATTGCGTTTTGTTTAGGTGCAAATGGTCTTTGTAGTCTTATAGCTGAGCTTCCATAATTCTGCTCTCTGCATGTGTAGATACATTCAAGCTTTGTATGCTTAAGAAACGATTTATAATTTCTTTCCTGGCTCACTAGGGTGTAAGGGGTTAAGGCACTATGGAAAATGACCTTGAAAAGTGCTACTTTACCCATTTTATTGTGTTCTTGGCCATAAAGTGCCTGCGTGTCATGAGCCACTTGCCTGCATTGCAGAGTCTGTTGTTTGACAGACTGATTTATAACTACTGAGACTTACCATGACACAAGACTCAGCATTGGAAGGTTGTACTCAAAGGTTTTACAGACAGATTTAGTACAATAGGTGAAAAAAGATTTTGAATAATTTAATTTCACCTTGCATCTTGTTATTCAGGGCACATTCTATGAAATAGGCAAGCTATAAAATATCATAATAAAATAAATAAATAAATAAAAAACACAAGATGTAATGAATGTAAAGTTGCAGATGCATGTTCTGAAACGGAATACAGCAATACAGCCAATAACTCTGAAACATACTACAGTTGAAATGACTTTTTTATTATGCCTTAAAAAATCGTTTGAAATTATGGCTTATAAATAATGAAAATGCATCTCACTGGATGGATGGATCTATAGCATTGACATTTAGTTAATTTATTCAGAGCACACAACGGATCTGTCTATCTTCAGCATGTGCCACTAGGATGGTCTTGGTATCTTAATGTTGAAAATATTGCATTCAATGTGCATTTGTATGCTGGAGTGAGGGAGTCTTTCATTTTTCATGTATGTTGAATTTTCCAAGGAGTCCTTCGTATATTACGAATATGCAACAGAAAACATAATGGTTACTCAAGAAACCCTGGTTCCCTGAGATGATGGGAACAAGCATTGTGTCAGTTTTGATGCTATGGGAGTCCTTCCCTACTTCCCGAATCACTGAAGCCTGATTGTGAGTAAGCGGACAAATGGCGTTTCAGCCCGCCATGTTGGGCGGGGCTATCTACCTATATAAGCCCCACTGAAACGCTGTATTTCACCAGCTTTTTGACTGAGCACGAACATATGTTGTCAGGAGCCTGAAGCATGGCTAACAATGCTATGCTTGCTCATATCATCTCAGTTTTGACTCTATGGGAAACCTATACGTGCAACGCCATGCTGCATGCGCTGGGGCAGCCTTACTCTGGATGCAGGATGACCTGAGGTTTGCCGACTCGAATGGAGTCCCTGCAGAACCAAGGCTAGGTCCCAAGGGGGAACCGAACAAAGTCTCAAGGGGTTAAGCCTTCTGGCTCCCCTCAGAAACCTAACTATTAGGGCATGTCTCCCTAGAGATTGACTCACAATCGGAGCATGGTTCGCTGTGATTGCCGCCAAGGAACCTTTAAGAGTGGAAGGGGCTGTGCCCTTCTGTAACAGCTCCTGAAGGAAAATCAGCACTGGAGCTATATCGCAACTGTTGGGATCTATATCACTGGGCCTGCACCAGCTCTAAAAAACTGTAACCCTAACCCTAACTCATTTTTGAACATAGAGTATGGAGGTATTTAAGACCTCCACAGGGAGGTCTGTGTGGTCCCATCCAGGTTGCCCAAGCCTGACATACCCCTTCTCTTCTACGCTGTTGACTGAAGAGAACGCTGTCTGAGAAGAAAGGATATGTGTTGAATAAGGCGCACTCCACGCCTTGGTCAGCTGCTCGTGGACCTCCAGGAAAAATAAGACGTCATGCAAGGTGCAGGAACCACACGTTGAGTCTGATCACATACTTGACTGCTTATCTGAGAAGAAGGCGATGTACCCGGGATTTATGCCGGCACGAGTTCGCCACTTCCCCACCTTGTTGCTAAATGGCCACAAAGCTTCTTTCTTCTGCAAGAAATCAATTTTTGAGCAGAGCACGCAAACAGTGCTGGCGAGAGTGGTCTTCGTGTGGGCATGGCCCAAGCATGAGACGCACACGCTGTGGAGATCGGTGAGGGATTTGGGAAGAAGGGAAGGATTCCCATAGCGTGAATACTGAAGCAACGTGAGAGCAAAAAAAATTAGCAGATTTGACAAAGAGCTGCTGTCATTTAGGCCTGTATACAAACACACACATCTCACCTGGGATGCCTGAGACGTCTCACATTTAAAGGCTACCTTTATGGCTCCCAGGCACAGGACAGCCCTGACAGCTAAGAAATCAATTTTAAACACCTTGACCTTTCATGTTAATCAGGCCAAAACAGCGGAAGGCCCATAGGAGCTATTGTGGAAGCAAAGGCATGCAAAACCACTTAGACCGTGACATTCACTATGATAGTCACAGACTGAAAAAAAAGAAAGTTAAAAGAAGTCCGGCTTTATTTGTATTTTAGCCCAGGACATCAAATTGAGCAGGCTTAAAAGAATCCTGGAAACAATTCATACTTCAAAGACAGCTGACACACATACATTTCTGACACTCGTCTGTGTAATGCAAATAATTTTAGCATCTGCCTTCATGAGACTTTTTAAAATCTGTGAAACCACCAGTTTCTGACTCTGAGTCATTCCTTAGTCATTAATCAAATCCAGAGCTCTGCTGAGACAGGCTGCTTTCTCAAGTGAGGCGAGCTGAAGAGAAGGGAAGAGAAAGAGAAGTTCCCTGCCTCTTTGTGGAAGCAGTTGTGGCTTATACATTACAAAATCTCACCATTATTTCTAATCAGGTTGGGCCTGTGTTTCTCATTTTCAAGTCAGTTATAATTCTGGAGTCTATTATTTAAGTGTTGCACATTTCAGGTTAGACTTTATACAAAGAAAGGAGACAAATGCTACAACTTATTCACTTTTACCTGCAAAACAGCAGATTATGTTGTTGCAATACATATACAGTGTATATAAAATACGCTAAAAGTTTTTGAATTAAACTTTAAAGCAAATCTACGAATTAATTTCCAGTTAGTTGCTGCAAACGAGTCTACATTAAAAACAGTCATGAGAGAAAGTAGGTGATAAATCACTTACTCATCTTCACTGCTTTATCCTGGTCATCAGGAAGTCTGGGTTCAAGGCAGTAATCCACATACACATATGAGTCAGTTAGAGTCGCTAGTCCACCAATAGGCATGGTGATTAGGCACCAATTACAGCTGGGGGAAACCAGAGAGCATTGGAGTTTACATTTAGAGAACATGCAAAACAGCACACAGACAGTAACCCTGGCTCATCGTGTCACCCTCGTAATAAAAGTTTGTTTATATGACCTTTTGTAGCTCATAATAATAATCCTGAGGAACTTTTAGTTGCCAGTCATTAATCCACAGATACCTCATGTCTTATTGTTATTCCAGAAATCATTCAGAGTGTGATCTCTATTCCACAGGCGTTGGTGAACACTGCATTACACAAGACAATTGTTCTGGGAATATTCTTCTGAAATATATACTAATATTTTGACACTGATTTAAGCTGTTTTTTCTTGGATGTTGTAGGGAATTGATTGGCAGGGCTATTCATGTCTTGAAAAAAGGAGCGTTTGCTTGCTTTTTGTAGCTGTGGCAGCTTACATTACAGTATTACAGATCCTGGCACAGGTTTGTGTCTCTTTTTGAAACGTGTAATAGTTTGAGTCATGCATATTTAATAATTGTACTCTTTTCTGATATCCATCAATGAATTGATTTAAAAGATGAGTGGAACTGTCAGGATGGTACTCACGGTGAAAGATACAATCCATAAAATCATTTTTGTTTTTTTTATTTGTTATTCGTTTGAAAGGTAGAAAAAGTAAAGTAATTTAATTTGAGTTTAGCCAATACTGTTCCTTTATTGATAATTCACTTCATTTCCTGAAAGGGTTTTATCACAAGGTGCCATCTATGAAACTCATATGTTTCGTTCTACTGCATGGCTTAATAGAATTCTGAGGCTTTTTCAGTGAACAAAGAGACTGTTCGAAGTCATCCATGAGTTTATATGTTGATTTTTTTTTTGTTTGTTTTTTGATTTTGCTGCAGCTGTCTTCAAAATTTGTAATGAAACGGAAGTTTTTGTTCTGTTTTTTTTTGTGTGGAAAATTTCTTAAGTTGGTAAAACTTAAAAAGCAGAGAATTCTTCTTTTAAACTCCTAACTATGAAGCTGCATATCTAATTCTTGATTTTCTATTCTATATTATCTATTCTATATTATCTATTCTATTCTATATTATCTGCACTCACGTTTAATGCCTGAGAAACAGAGAAATTACCATGACAACACTTTGTGTAAATTTCCAAGCCACTGCTTTTACTAGAATGAGTTTAAAGCAATTTAGCCTAAATAAAACTCAATTAAATAACATAGTTAAAAATACATTAAAGCATGACAAGCAAATAATTTACACGTGTAAATTCCCTGAAGACAAAAAGCAAAGGCTCATGGTTGGTAACTATGTGTTGTTCTACAGTATTCACATGCACACGTTATTATACTTAGTAAAACGCTACAAAACTCACTTAAATTATTTCACAGGCACACTCTTGACACTTTTGAACCCACAGAATAGTGAGGAATTATAATGACAAGAGTTTGTTTAAGTTTCTTCAGACATTTTTTCATACTAGAATGAGGAAAGTCACCCTATTCCCATATCAGTGTGTGGGCGGCGACAAAAGGAATCAAGCTCAGATTAGGGGATTCATTCACTTACATTAAATAATATAAAACAACCAACTCCTTTGAATTAAATACAATTTCAACTATTGTTGAACTATACTATGGAATATTTATTACCCAAATTATTGCTTTTAACTCAGAAATACTATGAAATCTGTATTTTTATCCATATCTCATGAACTTTTAATGTTACTGATGTGTCGTGGGTCAATCCAGCATAAAGCATTCAATAGTTTTGAAAATTTGCAAGCTCCTCTGAATATTGCAGGAAATATTGCAATTATTTCTGTAATCACAAGAACACAAAATCCTGGAGGGACTGTTTCATATATTTAAACAACTTGCTGAGAGCAATTAAACATGGATATGGTGACACTTTTGGGTAAAGTGTTCATAGGTTATTCCATAAAGAGCAAAAAAGGTTTGTGTTTGAATTCAACTCACAAATAGTGGTCTTCTTAAAATATTATTTTCAAATCTCAGTGGTAAAACTTTAGAAAAGGTTATCCCTTGCTGAGATACTATAAAGTCACCATGTAGACATTATTAGAGTGAAAAATAGAGACTTAAGATATTTATCATCAATTTGTGGTATTACAGAAACATAAATAAATGGTGTTGTCTTCTAATGAGATCATTCATCCTGAATGTTGTGTCTCTGTGCAGTGTCTCAGTCTCAGGGAAGACATCATTCCACATCACCGGGAAACAAATATCTGTCTCAGCTGGAGATTAAGAAGAAGGGGAAACAATACATCATTTCAACACCATTCACTCAGGATTATGCATCACACATTTTATTTCCTAGTTTCCGCCACATGCCCATGTGGGATTTATAAAAGATTATCTTGTGAATGACATGTTTAGTATGAATACGGTTTCCACATTATATTGATATCACCAATAATAGATACATGTGTATTACCAATAAGGTGCTTCGGAAGCATAGACATTTATTTGCAAGGATTTTAAAGTTGATATATTGATTATTTAACCACCCTGCATTATTTAAACACCCTCTGTGTTTGTGTAGAATATAAAACACCAATGAAACCTATGAGCAAGGGATGCCGCTAGCAATTTTGGGCCCTACGAAAGATTACCACACCCATTCTGCACCAAGCCAGCGTAGCTATCCAAAGCCTTTGTCTGCAATTTAATAATAATATAACATTGATACCTTTAATATTGACTGGGTAAGGCCATGTCAGCGATTAAAATGATAGGGAAATTAATGCTTGAAATCAATGAAATGCAGAAATATGCTGTAATTTTTTTAATTTATAATTCTTTCGTAGATACATTTATCATTTCTATTACATTACTGCTAGTACTGTTATTACTAAGAAATCAGATCTCTGGGGGCCCTCAAAGTGCGTGGGCCCTTAGAATCTTCCTAACTAATCCCACCTTAGCAATGCCCCTGCCAATGAGGGCAGAAGCACCACAGCTTCAGTGGGACTTCATTCATTCATTCATTAATCTTCAATAACTTATTCTGCAACAAAAAAAAATTCCAAGGTGGCCAATTCATTCCACTATTATGGAACACAGGTTAACAGAGCAGTGTTATTAGGGGCTTTTCTCTGATTCACCTGTAAGCAAATATCATAGACTTGGGGTTAGCAAACAGCAGGTATCCTGCAAAATAAGATGAAGAGCTGGATTTGCACTGGTGAAATGGAAGAACTCCATTAGGACTGTTGAAATAGTTGTGTGAAAAGGCCCAGATCTTGTAGAATATTGTTGATTTATGAATCTGCTAGATCAGTTGAATGTACATCATATGTGTGTCAAAAGTAATAAGAAAACATTCCCAAATTAATTATCTATCATTAAATTTAAACAGCACAACAGACTATAACTTTTGTTGAAAAGCTATCATACTGTAACATTAAGTCAACTGCAGCAAAATACTTTTAATTTTACTTTTGTAATATTAACTCTCATTAATTTGCAAATTTGGTCTAAACAATATATCACTCATTTACATTTACATAAATAGACTGATCAATTAACTGGCATTGGATATTTAATTGGCTAAGTAAATCTTTTTACAGCAAAAAGCAATAGTATATTGTGATTCTTTGTACAATGAATTAATGCTTCATCTCCAAAATCTATATTGAATAACAGGAAATGCACAAATGTGGTGCGTATTGTTGAGCCTGAGAGATCAATGCTTTATTATTTTATCTTGAAATATGGGCTTAATAACATACTATAATAATACCATAACTTAATTGAGAAGCTGGTCATGTTTCCAAGTGGTGGTGCCTTAGGTACAGGTACAGTGAACATTAAAATACATAAGGTGATTATACTGAGGGACAATTCAAATTTTCTCCAGAGAGAGAGAGAGAGAGAGAGAGAGAGAGAGAGAGAGAGAAAGTCATTTTAATAAATCATAAACGTTACATGCTGCCAAACTTATGCATGACTTATAGATCAAGAATAAACCAAAAAGCATGAATCTTATAAAAGTCTCTTTAAGGGAATATTTAACACAAAGCCTGAGCAATTCAATTAGCATGAGCACACTGTGAAACGGTTGAAAGAGAACTTTGGTATTTATTGGACCTGAGAGTGCTGTGGGATTTTTAGAATAATTAGTACATTGATTCAGGGTAACAATGACCTCAATCATTTCAGTTTGATGGTTCATTAGGAAAACTGAGAAATCTTTCATTGTTAAGGTTTTGATTGATTCCTGAAAGCAATTTATTGTCTTCAAGAATGAATGAATTCTGATATTTTGTGCCTGGCTAACATCGAGGATTAAGTCTACTCTCTGTCATGCTGATTATTGCTTGTAATTCAGATAATGTTCTTTAGAGGATAGCAAAAGTGTGCTCTGTCTTGTTTGTAGTCTGTTACTCTGAGCATCTGATAAAATCGAAATCAGACTACCTTTGTAAATCATCCAGACTGGTAAGTACACACAGGGATGGAAATTGCTTTGTACAGCATATTTCATAGTCTGTCTGATTATACTCTGCTGACTGGAAAATGGACACCTAATTTAATTTTATAGCCTCAGCGTGCAAAGTTTGTATGAAAAGCAGAGTGTCTCAGATTGCTTATCTTTTCTTATCCTAGACAACAGCCTTGATTCACACGACAGACTGCTAACACTAGTGTCTGGGGAAATGTGGCGTATTAAGGTAGGCTGTGCAGGAGGCACGCTGAAAGCAGCTTAATTGCCTGTGAGCGATGCTCCTGCCTTTAAATGTTCCTTCCACTGCACAAACCCCACTGTGCTAGCCATGGCTCAGGTCGTCCCCTTCACAGCTATCGTAATAACATCAGGCATACTGTAACAACTCATCCCTGCAATGCATAAGTCATGATGTTTAACTTTAAACGATTGAAGCTAGTAATGACTTTAAATAAATAAAAGCAGTCAATGCATTCAAGAGACTGTAGTAAAGCATTTCAGCTACGTAAAACACTGTGTGTGTGAGGAAGGAGAGATATAATGATTTGTGACACACTGCGAGGTCATCTTTGGGGAGCAGATCATTAGGCCGTCCTCCCATCGCCTTGCTTGTTGAGGGAATGGCTGCTCGGCTGAGTGCAGTATCGCTTAATGTTCCATGTGCCTCTTATTTCCACACACTGCTGAATGAGAGAGCATGGTGATGGAAATTTCCAGCAGCAGTATTATGAGAATAAACCTGTACACGATGAAAGTAAATTGAACCGGAAAAGCATAGCTCTGCTTTTGAATTAAGCTGTCATCACCGTGCTGCAGCAGCAATAGCAGTTCCCCAAAAGAGAATGAGGAAAGTGATTTTGTAAGATAAAATCTCCATCACTGTTTTTCAACAGTTTTTTTTCGTTGTTGAGGAAAATGTTTTTCAGTTTTTTTCATAGACAAATATATTTTTTATACTGTGAAAAATCTAATTCTAAACAAAAACCTCAAGAATACTAAACTTCAGTATTCATTTTTTTTTATAATAAAGTTTTTACTTTTCTCAAAACATTTTACTATTAATAATATCTGAAACCAAGCACAGTTATCATTTTCATGGAACTCATGCAGGTCTTATTATACAGTGAATTTTTCCATGGCATTTTCTTTTGTTTATTTAATCACAGTTATTACAGGAATAAAAGTCTCCATGCACAAAGCCGTTAGCTCAAAGGTTGAATGGAAATAAAGACAAAACTAGGATCATGGTGCATAGTCACCTTACCAAGACTGCTGATTAATGATATACAATAGACAATATCTAATTGATGATATCTAGGAAATTCATTTAGGCTCATATTTACTCTTACTATAAACATCCTCTCAAACACTTTTTTGAGGTAATCTGGATGGTTTCTGTTTTTGCTGCTGCTGCTTGTCACATTTGTCACATTTGCGTTTTGGGTTTTGTTTTATTTTGTATTCCATTTACACCTATAATCTATTTTACAAATCCTAAATTAACACAGAAATTTCTTTCATCACTGTTGTGTTTTCGATATGCTTCCTTTAAAAATGTTCTGTAATTCATAAGCCCAAACAAATTGTCATGCCACCAACAGCTTATTTGTTGATGTCACAAACAACACAGCAGGAAATCAAATGATGAAAGATTATGCTGACATAAACAGAGCACCTATCACTGCCGTAGTTCATTTCCAGAGTGAATATCTGATTACTACATAATCATCATCAGTCTCAGGAGGAGGCAGCTGATACTGAGCAACCTTGATATGTCAAAGATACCAGCACTGGAACAACCTGAAGTTTTTTTCCCTGCAGAACTTCAGGAGTGATTGATGCTGGCTAAGAACTCATACCCTGGTATATGCTTGGAGATTGCTCCTCTGAGAGGTGAAATTAATCATGGTGTGATTCCTGGTACTCTTCGAGGTACAGCATTGCAAGCTAGGAAAGAAGAAGAAGAGAAGAAGAAGAAAAAGAAGAAGAAGGAGAAGAAAAAAATGGGAGAAATTAATGTGTGGAAAGCAGCTGCCACTGTCATCTTTACACACATCCTGAAAGCTGCTTCGGATTCTCCTCAGTTACAGAGCTGTGTGGGCCCAGTGTTCACAAACACATCACTTTCCATTGCCTCAGCCTGATACTTGTGACAGCTCTGCCCTCGCCTACTGCAGCCACACAGCATCTTATTACCTCCCGTCACTTCTGTTCAGGAAAAAAACACAGGAACATCCTATCCGTGAGACCCTCAGGAAAATGGAACTTAAACCTAATCGTTGTATAATGTTATGTGCTTTAGAGCTCTCTACAGAAATGACATGAATAATTAATTTGATGATTTTCTTTTTCCTTTTTTTAATTGTTCAAGACCTAATTGTTGATGGCACAAAAAGAATGAGATACGTGATTAGCAATTATGTGGACAAAACAGTACAGATAGGGAACATGCTACTTCAGAAAAAAAATGCCATTATTGATTAACCATTTGAATTAGTAAAAATGGAATATATTTGTTTTTTTCCATTAATGCTTTCCCACATGCAGAAACACTTCAAAAGATAGCTAATGCAGATGTGCATTTTGTTAAAGGAAAACAACCTGGGTTGTTAGCTTAGCCCAATTTTGGTGATTCAAAGGCTAAGAAAGAAGTGGTGAATAACAGAAACATACATCACTGTCACTGCTCCAGGGGTTCGTGATTGATTACTCCAAGCACCAGAGATCCTAACTTGCAGCTTACTAATGTTCTGATTATGCCCGCTAGGCCGTGTTGATGAACTCTGGTTTACTTTAGATTATTCAGATATCACCAGACAGACATTCTTTTGTTAAATAAATATTTGAAAAACATGTTTAAATGGTGAAAAACTTTCATGAAATTACGCTTTAACAAATGGTAATTATATAAGTGATTAGAATTTTTTTGTTGTGATTTTCCAGTATTTGGCAAGCATTAAAAAAAAAATGTACACGAATATATGTAATATTTATTTAAC
>JAOTRN010000036.1:12566881-12577544 GCA_028566695.1 Bagroides melapterus
ATAATAATAATAATAATAATAATAATAATAATATTAGTAATAAAGTGTAAAATATTCCTTAAGTTTCACATTGCACACTGTGATGGTGAAACTAATACATTACCATGCTCTTTGACCTCTGTTTTTGACATTATACATCATATGTCATAATGTTTGTTGGTTTCAGATGATACACATGTAACAGAAAGTGAATCTTGCCCTTTGGAGTTGTATGGCTATCTTGGAAAAGTTGTCAGATGACAGCACTTTGACAGCAACAGTCTTGTTTTACTATGCCTCAGTAATCCTCAGCTACCAGACGCAACCCATTTGACACACTGGGTGTTATGCTACACAGCGCAGATCATCTGTGATCCTAAAAGACACTGCAGAGATATGCATCTTAAGACACTGTACAGTTTAGGCTTCAGCAGTACACAGGAAGTGTCCATGTTGCTTACTTAGCTACCTAGCTTAGTTTTAATCATCTGTATTATATAAACCTGGGTCTGTATTCAGAAAGATTTCAAGAATAATCGCTCCTAATTTAGCTTAGAAATTTCTAACTAGGAATTCAAGAATTATTCAGGATCTCAGAGCAATCTCAGGAAAATACAACTTTTATCTTAGAGAGGAGGCAGGGCTAACTATGTATTACTATGTCTTACTAGGTATGACACATTCACCTGAAGACTGTGATTGGTTAAAAAAAGGAGTGCTTTTATAATATTATGAGCCTTCACTTTGTTAAAATATCTGAAGCTATATTGTGTAGGGATTACGTTTGTGACCAATCATATTAAAGGTGCTAACATCTGGACGTAAATGTAAAGGTAAACATAATTTCACAAATTAATTTTTAATAAGCAAACATAGTAATAGCTGACAGGTGCTGAGAAAGAATAAAGAGTCTTATTACTATATTGGAATTAGAAAAAAATGAAAATATATGATAGAACATACAGTCAAATTTATTTTTACACACCTACACATAGAGTTTTTTTTTACTTGTGCTGTTTTATATATTGTAATGTTATATTTATGAGACAACAGTGGGGTGACCATACACACTGTTGAAAGCATCACACGCTTTCTCAGCAGCTACGTGAGACACCTGGGATGATTCACAAGTAGTGTTCCATTTATGCTTAACATTTGAGATATGCTTGTGGGTATTGAAAATTATTAGAAGCGTAAGTTCTTGGAAAATCCATGTTTTCTTGTTCTTAATGTTGTTTTTCTTCTTGTTCTCATTCTTGTTTTTCTTCTCCAGGGATCTTTAATTTTAACAGCTACGAAACAGCTATAGCTACAATCCTTTTTGGATCAGCTTCCGAGCACTGTTCTTCTCTTTCTTCTTCTCCTTTTTTATATGCTAAAATTAGTCATGAAGACTGTAAAGTGTAATTAATCAACAAGTGATAATTCCCGCCATATTGAAGCAAGGGAGATCCGCTCTTTTTACAAGAATTTTTGGTGTTCTTAAACCATTTTGAGATTTTGAAGCAATGTGGCTATCACATGACAATCAACTGATGTAGAACTGTTCTAGAGTTCTACATCATAAGTTACAATTTATACTATACTACTTTAACACATTGCTGATTGTATGGATTCACATGACACTTAAAGGTATATTCGTAACAAGAAAAGTGTGAAAAGGACACATTTATAGTGGCATTGATAAGTTCTAATAGTTGTTTACCCAAATATAACTTCATAACATTTCAAATATTTGGTCACATCTGCCACCCACATCTGTGTGTGTGTATGTGTGTGTGTTTGTGTGTGTGGGTGTGGGTGTGTGTGCATGTGATATACTGTAGAATATTGTTGATGAGATTTTAATAATACCTGAAGTTGTCTGATTAAACTGAAAGTGTATAAGGTTTCTCAAAATGTTCATTCTTCATTCTCTGAAAATTCAGAACAGTTTCTAAAAAGCTTAAAAGGTTCAAAATCACACCAATGCTTTTATCCCAGTTCTATGTGCTCTTTTAGCCCGACAAACAAACTGCAATTTCAAAACACAGCTGGATGCAATTTTTCAAAGGTCCACAAGTGGCAAACAACTTATTGGCTCTTAAATGGAGCGGCGCTTGTTGCTAAGGAAAAGGTTGCTTCCTGGGTCTAAATCGGGAACTAGGGCCAATCTGTACAATACCAGTGGAAATACTCTCGAATTCAGCCTAGAAAAGAGAATGCAGAGTTGCCTGGTACCTGGAATTAAAAAAATTTATACTGAAAATAAAAGTGGACCAAACAGAACAGAAACAATTCTCTTGGTTTTGTCATCTTTTTTCTATTATAAATGAAATGATTAATGTGCCATGGCGACTAGTTTTTGTTTTTCGATTTTTGGTGCAATACATATTTTTACAGTGTTTATTTTTATAGAATATGAGTTCTGTGAAAGACTACAATTCCCACCAGCCTCACGCTGTCCTAGTCTTTGTTTAATATATTTCACTTTAAATAAATTACACCACAATCAATCCCCATGGGTCAGGGGTTGGTTCTCTCCAACCAATTCCCAACAGTCAGCTAGAGGACAACTAGAAGACTAGAAGATATGTGTACAAGGATAAAACAGTTTTTAGTATCTTTACAACAAAAGAACAAAGAAATGGCCACCCTACATTTCAAATTCTTCACTGTTTTCTCCCTGGGCTCGGGACAGTGAGAAAAAGAAGCAGGGACTGCAGCCAAGTGTGACCATGGTGCTCGTATTTCTCTGGAAGCCTCTGCAGACTCCTGCTCGATGGCTGAGTTGAATACTGAATACCACTGCACCACACTGCTGCTCCTACCCCTCCAGGATGATAAAAATCAACCTCTACACTCAGGACAAAACGATGGCTGCCACCATC
The DNA here is from genome assembly GCA_028566695.1 of Bagroides melapterus. Lineage (NCBI taxonomy): Eukaryota > Metazoa > Chordata > Actinopteri > Siluriformes > Bagridae > Bagroides > Bagroides melapterus. Next base: position 12,569,731 of record JAOTRN010000036.1, read on the forward strand.
AACACCACACCAAATTAATAACTCTCCTTTCATGCCAACAAGGGGCTGGTCCCTTAGTCATATGCCCCACTCCCCTTCTGTATTCATACTATACTTACAGTCTTTATGTGCAGCTACCGTGAAGAATTATTTGTAAACAGGGTGACCTTTTCTTAAATTCAGCCCTTCACTTTGATGTATGGGCTCTGTTCCATAGCAGCTTTGATAAGTGAGTTTTCATCAACTGTAACCGTCATTTCTTTCGTAACATGCACCTTTAACCTACGTAAGCATCCGCTGTGATGTGCTCATAACCAACGCAAGACTAAATACAGTGAGGTAGCTCTGAGGATATGGCACATTGAATTTAGTTTGACATGTTTGAACACCAATTCATCAAAGTGCTGGAGCGATTAGAGGGATATAATTATATCTCTTAGCCCTTTCTGGCTTCCTAAACAAGCGCAATACTCCATTTGTGCTCCAGGAAGTTGTTTTTGATGCTCATGGAACTTTGATAAATTGTATACAGGTTTGTGTTGTGAAATTACATTGGAGAGGCGAAAAAAGCCTCAACTTTTTTCAGAGAGGCGAAAAAAGTTACCTGACGTGAGATAAAGTCACAAGAAAATGGTATTTTTTGCTTGTGACTTTTGTGCAGGTGGTATTTTCAGTGATAAAGTCAGATATATGTGAATAGAGTAAGGATTAAAATTGCTTGTTTTTTAAACCAATAAACAGAAATTTGTAAAGACTGATCCATTGCATACCTAAGAATAAAAAAGAGTATATTCATAATTGAACTGCACTTGAGACAAGATATGATGCTTATTTTAAAACAAATACTTGCTTTAATATGTTTTGATGGCGGTGAAAAGAATAAGAAGGACTTGACATCAAAATAAATCCAGAAATGTTCTATTTGTTCAATTTCTGATGTTAGATTTATAAGTGTGAACACAGAATGTATGTCATTCACTATTCTGGCATTAATAAATAAAAATCCTTTTAATTGCAAACAAGAGTGTCTCTCCCAGGTGATATCTAACCGGTCTGCGTAATTAATTGGCGAGCATTCGCTATAATAAAATAGCTGGAGGTTTACCGCAGTCAGGACACATGCCATTAAAATGCAAATCACACTTCGAGACATAAAACTGAGATCTATGTCACAGTCTAGGATTAGATTAGCACCAAATCACATAACATCTTGTCTCCAAGCCCAGTGTTCTGTGGACATTCAGCACTGATAATACTTTAGCAAGAAATCTTGTAGGGCCAGGACCTAGACCCAGGAGATAACCAACGATCTAATTTCAAGGTCGTGTTGATGTGCTGTAACTCTCAAGCCGGGAGTGGAAGGTCTAGACCTTCAAATCTGCCAGCGGGTGAAGTGAATAAAGTGCTGAGCTAATAAGATTAATCATTTTGTACAGAAGCATTGATTCTGTGTTTGGAATGGCTATCAGTTCATATAATGCTCGGAGGGCAGCCACAGGAAAGGAAGGGAGATTTTGCAGAACCACTGATGATGATAAGCTGTGTGTTGAAATTAAAGTGACAGGCTTTGTTTATAGTAGACGTATAGTCCAGGGTTATACGCCACAAATTCTAGTAGTATGACATGAGGCCAATCAGTTATCATATATTTATACTACAGTACTGTTGGACGTTCAAATTTGATTTGGCCAGAAGTTGTTAATTAATAGCACAATATTATGACAGAAGTTCTGGCTGGTTTATGTCAATATATTCATCCTAACACATCATTGATTATATGGTAACAACTTTACATGGATGTATACAACAGATGCTCCTCATAAACAGGTAAAAAATATGTACAATTGTTGATAGTTCTTTTCATGATGTTTTCTTTAAAGAGACATTTATTTATCATGTTTCCCTGGAGTCTCCAGAGTCAGGGCTTCATTACTGTCAGGCCTAATGCTGTTCCTTTAAGATTTCAGAACAGGGGGCTCTACAGTTTCTCATTAACAATTAGTTGATACGTTTTTTTTTTTTATCAACATTTATTAACATTCTTAGAGACCTTAAAAAAGAGAGCGGTGGTGAAAGTTGGTGAATGTTTATAGATATTAAAATGTAGGAGATATGATTTCACGGATTGATTAAATCATCATTATTGAAAAATGTAAGAGATATAAGAGAAAAAAAAAACACTGATTTTACTTTGTATTTAGCCATATCACATCACCAGTGCCTAATTATTTACCAGAGAGTATTTCTAACTTTAACTTTGCAAGAAACTAGAGGGAAATAACTACATAAGAAATCAAAATTCCAAACATCCACTAAGTAAAAACCCAATAAGTTTTGTTTTTTTCCCAATGAAATAAAGTCACACAACATCAGATTAATAACTAAAACCGTTAACAACCCTCTCCTAATATTTAAATAGATGAAAATGACCATATTTCATCAAATCTATTGATTAGTCATGTAAGAACATTGATCAAAATCAAAGAATGTTTTTTACTGACCATCTCATATTCTGGACACTCTGATGTTTACGCATTGATGAGTGAAGATTCTTAGATATTACAGGCAAAAATTAAATGAATGTCTACATTAAGGGTCTTCATCAGATACCAATTTAGCATAAAATGAAGTTATACTATGACCCCATAAGTTTAACCCTTTAAAATTAATAGCTGATTTTCCAGTTAAAAGTCATCTCAAAGCATGTTTGTAAGTAACATTTTGTGTTATATAGTAACTACTGTGTAATCAGAGAATTACAAAGAATTTACTCCTAAAGTTTTCGTCAAATTCATATTTATTTGCATTTACCATACTTCCGTGAAGGGTGAGAATCATTATAGGCTGCTTTATCCACAGTTCTAGTTCAAGGTTTAAACGCTGTTTAAGTATCTTTTTAATCACCAAAGTCATTACATGACAAAGTTTCAAATTAAGGGTCTAAAAATGAATACCACAGGATGTGCAAAGTGTTCAGGGATTAATAAAGGGTTTATTACACCTTACACACTTCTTATGATCTGGTGCCCAATACTGAAACTTTTTACTAGTGTATGGAGTCTAGAATATCACTGAATGGTGGAATGTGGTAATTGATGAAAAAAATAACATTTAGTGTTGTCTGTAAATATAAAATTAATAAATTAACATATCTGTAAAATACTGTATAATGTATAAATAAAAAAAGAATATAGAAAATTCAGTTTACTCATTTCAAGCTGGAAGAAAAAAATAAACATGTATTTTTTTTTAGAATGCACTGAGCATTCTTTTGAAACAACTTTTCATATAATGAAATAAAAGGAGCTGTGTATGTTTACACATCTTTGTTTATGTGCAACATCATTTAAATCAGGGAAGACAGATGGAAATGGAGATACAGAACATAGTAAATATATTGATTTTTTATGTTTAGCACGTGAAATAAACTCTCAGCTGCACACGTGTAAAAGTAAACCCAAATTAGAGGGAACAGACTAATGCTGAAGTGACACCGTCTTCAAAGGACAAATGATGTTTAGCATGCTATATATCAGACATATCAGAACATTAACTGATACTTGATGATCCAGTAATACTCACATGCAGCCGCTCTGTGCATGACTCTGCTGCTCAACTGAAAGTCTCTATAATGCATTTTATGTCAAAAGTCAATAATATGGAACAATTAGAGCTTTCCCTTAAGGCTTTGAAATGAAATAAAACTCTCCCCGATATGTTAAAGTTATGCAAAGTGAGGGCAGACCTCTTTGAAATAAGTCTTCCAAAAATGTGCTGAATGCATTTTTAATGATCTCTTTTCTCATTATTACATTTTTTTTTGCCTGAAACCTGATCATTCTGCCAAGTAAATTATTCAAAATATGTAGTGATATATAATTCCACAGGAAATGTGTGTTATTGGGAAAATACAAAATGTTAGAATTTCTGTTATGTTCGTGTCTGCTCATTTCAGATAACCTGAAACATTGGTTTAATCTGTATGGATAAGAATTTGAAATGTATACCACATACACTTCACATATTTCGATGTGCCATATGTATGCAGTACACGTCTGTTACAGAGAAGAAAAAAAATGCAGCAATACAGAATCAGGAAACATTACGGGGAAAAAATCGCAATCCATCACTCCAATGTAATCTCATGCAAATTGGACCAAAATGTAAATAAGAATTTCCATAGAATGAACAGCATTGTGGGAAATGACTCTCAATGTCAGTACATGTGGTAACAGTTACACAGTGTGATGAACTGAAAATCTTTGCATTTTAAAAATAAAAGTATTTCATTCATCTGTTTAAGTTTCAAATTTGTACCAGTCCCTCACTAGTTCCTCCATAAAATCTAGACTATAGATCTTGTTGGGGCATGAAGACGACATGAATAACGACTTTGTTTTATGTTTTCACACTTGTTCAATGCTATGGACTACTTTATTTATTTTTTTTAGAGAAACCTGATGTTATGCAGTTGATGGCCACTAACATCATCCAGCAAACAGCCTAGCAGCACATTTTGAAGAGTTTTGTTTCAACTGAGTACGATACAGCAGTTGTGTTCGCAAATATATGTTTCAGCAACATTCCAGCACAAACTGCATCTCAGAAAGCTTTCATTGAGCACGGGACAGTGACATTCCTGCCCTAGTGACCGAAAGGTAGTTTAGTTTGACAACAAATCACTTTTAGCGACTTGAAGAAGCAACCTTTATTTATATACATTACAACACTGTGAAATTCTTTTCTTCACATATGTCAGCTTGTTATGAAGCTGAGCTCAGAACACAGGGTTAACCAGGTTATGTCACTCCTAGAGCTGAGAGGGCCCCACATTGTCAGTTTTGCACAGCTGCAGCTTGAACTCACAACCTTCTGATAAATAGCCCAAGGGTTTGAGCACTGAGCCATCAATTCCTGAATAAGGCAGCAGGCACAATTCCCCATGACTGAGCAACAGCTAGGAAAGCAAGCAAATTGATGAACCATCATCTTATATGTTAAACCCACTGGCCAATCAAAAGAGGTAATTAGTAATTCAGCAGAATTTAAAGTGTATGGTGTTTGGAATGAGACATTCTGGAGATTAATATATGTTGAATGGCTGATATATGTTGGAGCAGAGTCATTAGAACAAGCCGTCACTGTAAGACGGCACATTTTATGGTCCATTTTAAATTCTCTTGTGATGGTTGTGATGTTAGTGTCATTAAAAAAATTTAAATATATAAACTTGTAATAAAACTATCAGCTGAGGAGATGTGAAATGCATTAAGAAATAAACAGCTAAATACTGTTCTGTCCCTGCATATCAGGAAACAGCTGTATCTTTACATAACCATCCAATCGATGTAGACATCAGAAAGGAGAGGTTTAAATGTATTTTTACAGACACCCCAGAGGATTTCAGTCTGAGCTTTACAGTTTGTTCAGCACATTTCAGAATGGACTGTTTTTTGAACGAGGAATAAAATAGTGCATCTGTTTCCAAAATGCTAATTGCTAAAGGATTGGTTCAAATCCATATCCACCTATACTGTAGCTGACAGTAAAACCGCAAACTCAAAATATCCTTTTTACTTTTTTTTTGTACACTTTGGACCATAATTCAGCGGGATGTGTGCCACGCAAACATAGAAACATTTGTTGAAAAAATGTCATTATTTATCTTTTAGTGTATTGAATATAATTCTACAGATACTGCATGTTTGTTAGTATTTGAATTCTGACATTTGAAATATGTTAATCAGTACTGCTATATTTAACGTGATTTGAATTTCATGTAAAAACCCAAATGATGCATTTTGTCTACATAAAAACCTTATGTCATTAAAGTTTTATTAATAATACCATGGCTCAAGCGGTTAAGGCTCTTGATTGTTAATTTGAGGATTGGGGATCCAAGGCAAGGCCCTTAACCCTCTCTGCTTGAGGGGTGCTGTATCATGGCTGACCTTGTGCTCTGAGTCCAAATTCCAAAGTTGGGATATAGAAAGTAAGAATTTAAATGTGCTATAATGTATATGTAATAAAATAAAGGCTTGGTGGAATGTAATGTTGTTAGCTAAATTGAATGCTTTCAGAACTTAGCACACCCGTTTGAACCACTAATATTTTTTTTTACAAATTACATTGTTTAAATACCTTTCATTGATTTCACACAAATCCATGTGTCTATGGATTTAAGAAAAAAAAACACCTTAATATTGACATAAAATCATCTTTAATATTTTTCCACACAAATAATAAAAATGTGTGTCATTTTCCCAAGTGCAAGAAATAAATTTAAATTTACCCCAAGTTAATGTCAGTTACTACAACACAGTACAACATTCTGTTCAACTATTCACGTCAGTGTGTGCTACGTAGAACCTGAACAAGCAATGAAAGGGTTTGGAGAGAGCGGTAAGCATACATACATTTATATATATATATATATATATATGCTACAATATAGCATAGCAATACCTTTTGGGGGTTTTTCCAGATGCAAATACACAGCATTGTCATTACCTGGAACTGAGACAGTTTGTGGAAGATTACTTGAGTGGTTTGCAATCCATCCATGTTTCCTAATGATGTTTTTGCCACATCATATTCCTTCCTTCTGAATATTATTGAATTTCTGTCCTCCTGAGAGAGAACCTAAGACAGGGTAAGACCTCTATAGGCTACAGAGTAAACTTGTGCAGACAGTGAGACAAAAGCCTGGCTTGACATGGACTCACTCTGTTTTTTTCCCTAGGTGCTTTGCTAGAAAAAAACATATTGTGTGATGTGGATGAAATTCTCTGGCTCTGGCTTCAGAGAAATGAACAGCTTGATGAATGAACTCAAAGCCAAACTAAACTACTGTTTAAGCAATGCTTGTCTTTCTTTGTAGCATTGAGGTGTGTGTGGAAGAAGCTAACAGGGAGACAGAGAGATCAGAAAACGTGTAGGAGTGTGAGAAATGAAGCTTCGCATTATAGTGCATTCTTAAGTATTATCACACTGAAATGACAGAACATGTAGGTCTCTACTGTCACTACTAAAACTACTGATTTGGAGGAGAGCAGGAATGCGCAATCACTGTTTTGGTTTTTCAAGTAATTATTTGTGATTGAATTGGATTGTGCTGTTTAAGATGAGATTCACATGTATAACATTATTCACACATATATAAATATTAAATATGTATTATCTTCTTTTGACTACAATAACTGTGCTAGGTGTGTATCAGGGAAAGAAATTCCACCTTAAATAAACAAGAATGTTTTGAGTGAAGAGAACTAGCTAGCTAGTCTTATCGTATGTGATAGCTAGTTATGTGATAGCAGTGTCCTTCATTGAACAGACACTGAATTGAGAATTGTCCAGTTACACATAAATAAGTTATAAGTTATAAGTATTTCAGTTCAGGTTCCTTGCTTTGGAAACTTGCTAATTCTGATGATTTTTTTTTAACTTTAACTTAAATTTAAGCAAATTAAGATGTTACTTAAGATTTACTTAAGATCTGCTTTGGCTGACCCTTAAATTCCTGTCACTTAATTTAAAAGGTCATGTGAGCTATGGGTGCTATAAATCATACAAAGTATTATTTTGCTTGAAACAGTTATTTCCTGTGGGCATGTACTATAAGTCACAAGCAGAGTGGATAAATCAAAACAGAGTCACCACCAAGCTGTACTGTGTGTAGATATACAGCAAAATACCAGTATACGTATTATCTATTTAATGTTTATGACACAATGCTCATATAAATGACTGGATTCATGCAAAGTATAAACTAAATGCATCTATCTATCTATCTATCTATCTATCTATCTATCTATCTATCTATCTATCTATCTATC
>JAOTRN010000036.1:12577644-12589908 GCA_028566695.1 Bagroides melapterus
ATCTATCTATCTATCTATCTATCTATCTATCTATCTATCTATCTATCTATCTATCTATCACACAGGTCTTAAGCGCATGCAAGAAATGCTTTACAGCAAAATTACCTTCAAAAATAAGTACATTTAATGTCTCTACATTTAAAAATACTATAAAGAACAAACAGTAATAAACAAAACTAAGTATTTGCCTACTATTTGAAAAAAAAAAAAAGCCTCTGGTACAATTTGTGCCACCACAATCACAATTGCTTTTTATTTTTGTAAGTAAACCCAGTCTGAAAAGTAGACTAGACATAATATGCTGCTTTCTTTATTGACATACAAACATTTTTTTTTAGTTAAATTTAACTTTTTAGCCGGAAAACTAATGTTTGGAAATCTAAATTGTGTTTTTATGGACTCAGTAATGTAGAAGCACATTTATGGAAGGATATTTGGAAGGACAATTGTTTATAGCTCCTATAAAATTAGTGATCAGTGAAACTTGTTTTGTGGGCATTCCACTACATTAAATACTGTATCATTAGAAATGATTAAATTTTATGACATACTGTATATTTCTCATTAATAGATCTTTTTAAAAAAAAGTTAATAAATGGTTTAAGGAAATTGTGTAACACAAATATAGAAAATCAACATCAGGGTGTTAGTAGTAACTCCATCACACTGTGCCACATCACACAAACCATGTTGTTAATAATTTTGTCTTGTAGTGGTTCATTCAGTACTAAAAACGTGCCTAAATGTGGTTCACCAAGATTGAAGACACACATAATTCCAAGGGTGTCGATTTGGGTAGGGCACGTCCAATATTCAGGGAAGGCTGAATTGTCCGTTGCAATAATTCGACCAAACAATGAATTTATGTTTATATATGTTTATATACACTTATGTCTGTTGGTCTTGTGTTTTTTACTAAATAGATTTTACTTATTTTATTTAACATTTATTTGCCCAAGAATCATTTAAATGAGATGAAACATTTTTCAACACCCAATTTGAAAAATGTACACAAACGGTTAACAGATCTCGTTCTCTGCAACGAGTCCCGCCTCCATAACTCACTTCTCTAATATGATTGGCGTTGCCTTTCTCGTGTTCCGCCTCTCTAACCCAGGTCGCTTTATGATTGGCTTTGTTATGTGTAACATTCTTTTATATGAAGCGTCAAAGCTTTGTGTCAAAATGTGACGTGAATGATTATACAGGTAAGGAGTGTCGATTTCGGTAGAGACAGTAGGGACATGTCCTTACTAATATCCAGGGAACACTGAATTTTATTTATGTCCCCACTAATGTCAAAATCAAATTTACACCCTTGCCTAATTCAGAAACAACTGATAAATAGAAGGTGGAATGTATTAGATGATAAAAGAAAGGGAGGAGAATGTTCATATACGGAATGTATATATTCTATCTAAGCATTGGTCGTATTTATGACTTTAATTTGACTTTTTCTTAAAAGTTTAGGCCGCTGGGGGTCTGCTGCAGTGTACAAAGGCAGTATCTAAGCATTTATGTCTTTGTAAATCCCCACTGTCAGCTGTAACAGGTGCATCGTTTCCATTCAGAACACATTTCAGTGCACACCAGTTTAACGTCAAGGGTAGTGAGATCAGCAATTTTCTCAGCTGGTTAGACCCTTCACATTTCATTACCAGATATTTCATCCATTTCTGTCTAATTACTGGACAGCTGTCAAGGGTCCGAGGACAAAGTGACCAGTGGGCCAACAAATGTTGAAATAGTAAAAGGGATCAGTGCTCGGCATTACAAGTGATGCTTTATTTTATCCTCTCTGTACTTGTATAACTGTCAGCTGGAGTGCTTAATGTGAATGTGGTTTTAGCAGAAAATTATTGTGAATGTGGTTTTAGCAGAAAATCTATATAACTGTAAAACAAAGTCATTTCAGAAGAGCAGGTGATAGCCAATAGCTGTTCTGTAATATGAAAACAACACAATAAGTCATGATAATACATCATAAAATTATGAATCACGATTGATGCATGCACAGTCAACTTTAAAATTTAACAATCTCGGCCATATGCTTTAAATATCAAATCCATTAACTAGTTAGAAATTGAGAAGTTAATAATGGAAAGAATTACAAAATCCTTGATGAACTGTATAGCTAAATATTTTGTCCTCACACCAAATGTTGTCGCCAAAGAAACGTAAGCACAGACTTCTATACAATGTCTTTATCTGCTGTAGAATTAATATTTCCCTTTACTGGGAGCCCAAATGACGCTACTTTTATATTGGATATCACCAAATACTCTCTTGTGCTCTTGTGGTTAAATGAACATAAACCAAAAATTAATCAACAGCCTTCTCAGAAGAGTGGAGAGTTTATAATAGCTAACAGGACACCAACTTAATAAAATGCTCATGGTTCTGGAATGTTCAATATTCAGAGGTTCACATCATTTTGGTCGTATTGTCATTGACCAAAATAGTTCTGTGTACAATTTCAATATTACAATATGAGGCATTGCTTTTCTTGTGATCATTATATTTTGTATTTCTCCAATGGATACAAAATAATCATAGGAATTTTATTTAATCAAAACTGGACAAAGAAACATTGATATTGTATGAAAACGTTTAGAGAACCATGTTTCCTAGTTTCACTTCCTGAGTTATTTTTTGCTGAAGCTTCACTTTATTGGTTCTTTAAAAAAAAGTTAATTTGCATTACCATCTTGGCCTCATGCCAGTGTGTGCAGAGAGCTTAGTTATGCATGCATGAGGGACATGTACTCTATATCTTTACAAGCATGATATAAAAGAGTGACTCTTTGCCAGGCTCTGTTTCAGCCTTATTTGAAAATAGGTCTATTCATGTCTGTCTTTGTTAGTGAATTCACCTTGAGTACTACACACAAAGTTCTGTCTAGAAGTACTGGAACATTCCTGATCTGCCTCCTCCCTTCTAACGGCGAATCTCACAGCACAACAAAATGACCAGAGCTTTATTCCTTATGTATATTAACAAGAGTGGACAAAGCACAAATTCATTTATTAGCCTGATGAAAGGTCTGAAAGTGCTAGCAGAGTTCTACATTTTGTTTGCCTCCAAACAATAGAGTCTACTCTCTTCTGTGGTCATGGAAGCACGTCTGCTGTCTATGTGGACCCGTACCCAGGAAAATACTTAGAACCCAGACTTTTGTGGACTAATCAATACAACACACTATCCCTATTAGATTTGTAGCACATTTGTACTGTATATTGCAGTACAACTGTATACATCAGTACATCTGATCATACTTAGTCATACTGTTCTACCAGTGTGATGCACAAATGTTGACATTTTTCCATAAACCTTTTTTCCTTTCACATCTGTATAGTGATTTTTTTTATTTTAATTGTACTGAAATTCTATTATATTAGTTTATTTAATCAAACAAATAAAGTTTGAATTAGAATTTTAGTTGCCCAGAAATTGAATTGACAAAAACAGCAGTATTTGATTGTTCTTTATACAGCAAAAGTATATAAAATGTCTGTTTTCCTCCTCAGACTGTTTTTGTGACTAAAATATTAATATTTAAAATGTACCCATTTTGATGCTTTGGAGAAGAAAAATGGTGCCAATTGCAGCCATTGGTGGTCCCCTGGAAGGTGAGGATGCCACCCCTGCACATCACCCTGGGCTTGAAACAGTTTGTCACAGCTGTAGATAAGGAGTCCACAGCCTTTAAGTAACTACAATGCTTTTCCTAAGCTGTCTGAGGCAAAAGTCAAAGCAGGAGTTTTCATCAGACCATAGATAAAGAAAATCCTGGAGAGCAAGGAATTCCCCAAGAAGCTCACTAGGAAGGAGAAAACAGCCTGGAACAGCTTTGTTACGGTTGTTCTAGGCTTCCTGCACACACACACACACACACACACACACTCACACACACACACACACACAATATTTTCAGTGTTCCATTTTAAAGAAAGACTTCCAGTTTCCATTTCCTCTTATGTCAGTCATCTAATTTGTATCTGCACTTGTAATTCAGTTGTATATTTTAGTGTTTACACATTTATATTGAAAAGGTCATTATGTCATTTACATAATTGTTATTTTTGTCCTGTAATTGTTTGATTTGGCACAGGTTTTAAGCCGTATGCCCTTTCTGATACAACTCTACCATTTTATAAGTTTGGGGCTGAAAGAGTTAACCTCATCAATTGCTGGGAATCAAACCTATGCTGCAGTGGTGACACCGTGGGATCTTGCCACTGGACCTCCAGGGAAAGTGATCTACATAATTAACTGGGTACAATTAATCTGACTATGATGATAAGTATTACTGAGAAATTCAGATTCAGTGCACACTATAGATCACGTTGTGTTGCACCACAATGTTTTAAAAATATACCGTATGTTTAAAAAAAACTAATAGTATTAAAACAAGTCATATTTTTAACTCTGGTTGTTGAACCAGCGACAAAAAAAATGCTGGTGTCTGCTAGTCTACTGAGCCTACTTGGAAACTGTTTGTGATTTGTCCACCATGACCTGTTTTTTTCACCTCACATCGTGCTGTATAGCACAGGGACTCAGGATATTGGATGGAAGGAGTGTTCTTGTCTAATAGATAGGATTTACATTGCAATCAAATGTTGGGTGAGCTAGGCATCCCTTCCTCATATAAATGGCAGGTTAATTTTTATTTCTCTTTAGCGATTCTCCCTGCAGGGTTTGGGTATTTATTCAAGCCAATAGCATCTTGCTACTGATCTCAAAACAAATTAGTTTTTCAACTACAATATATTGGGTGCTCTGGACAGCCCTAGATCAAGTCTTCATCTCCTATGTTTGATTCCATATGAATAATAAATGACTCATCTGAAACTCTTCAACCTCACACCATGGTGGAGTACATGACACTGCAAACATTTCTACACCCTAAAGTTCTCCTGTCTTTTAAACTACTAATGCTTGGCGGATATCAGTAAAAAATAGTGTCTATCCTCTCCTCTTAAAATACCACTTAAGGGTAATTCATACACCGTAGGCTCTTTGGCTTTTTTTTATTCTGAGTGTTTGTGTGTGTGTCATTGTGTCCTGTGATGTGTTGCTATCCTGTCCAGGGTGCCCCAAGTCCCCTGGGATAGATTCCAGGTTTCTCACAACACTACATAGGAAATGTTTTAGAGAAATTGGATGGATATCAAATTTCAATCAGTTTCATTTGCTGTTCTTTATGACCAAGTATTGTTATTATCATTCATTTAAGGTGGTTTACCTTAGCATAGGGCAATGGACAGATAACAGCAACGTCAAATGCTCCTGTCCTAGCTTATCAGTGGTGTGATACTGTAGGCTTGTGATAGTGAGCTTGTCAGGTGAGTAAATGGGCTTTCGTAGGAGAGACATTTTTCATTTTCATGTGCAGAGCATAGTAACGTGAGATAGAATATTTGCATTACAGTGATCCTCCATAGCACATGCCTTGGTTACTTTATAATGTCTTTCATGCTTTTGTTAATTTAGATAAAGTGTGCAAAAGTGCATGAGAGTGTACTCTGATGTGTTTGGAAAAACACAGTTTCAGCAACTCCTGAGTTTCAGCAAAAAAGGAATCAATTCTGTATAATATTCATAAGTATTGATCCAAGCAGTGAAAAATAGAACACTGGCCATAAAACAAAGGACTAGAGAAGAACAAAAATTCCTCCTATTTTCAGGCAGTCAATTAGAACAGTCATTGACCTGTTTAAAAATGTGATTGAACACCAGTGTGGTGGCTGAAGAAGCAGAATATTCATTACTCTCATTAAGAAGCAACTGTATTATTGTCTGATTTTTAAAATTACTATTTTATTTATTTGGACACAAACACAAATTTGGAGTAAGATTTACTCCAAAATACAAAAATATGGTAGCAATTCCCACACATAAAAATGTAACTAAACATATTTTAAAAAAGTTTTACATGGCATCAAGGATTAGTCTAAAACTAAAAAGAAGGTTTAAATAGCAGTTTTCTTTATTTGATGAACACATTTTTCTCAGGCTTGAGTTAAGGTTAACGCTTGTACAAATAACACAAATAACTCAAACCTTTGCTCCTTTAAGGAAATTTTACTTATTTATTTCATACAAGAAAGCTTAAATTAAATACATCAACATCAAACCCCAACCAGAATTGTACAGCGTGTACCTGCACTTACATCGACCTTCAAGACTAAACTGGAGGAACCCAAGATAAGATTTTACCTTTTACCTGACTGAAAAACACAAAGAAGGTGAACTGAAATGCTCAAAAATAAACCAATTTAAAGTTCTGCAAATGTATAAGCAAACAAGTTCAAAAAGCATGCCCCCATATTATTATTATCTTATCGTGTCAAGCTTCAATGGCAAACCTCTCAACAACAAATAGCTAAAAGAGCACAACAGGAAATTAAAGCCTAATGTCAATGAAAGAGGGCAACTGATTTAAAGTTATCAGAAAGTCAGGAGGATGGAAATGTTGGTCATTTATCCTGATGACGTTTTCTGATTAATGGTACAGTCGAAGTCACTTCCTGCATGAACGACTCTGAAGATGAGAGTAAACACAAGGGATAAACTCAAAATCTGTTGATATATGATTATACATAAACATTTACAACAATTTAAATAGATATGATGCTGTTTTTGTATGTATGTTTATATAGTTTGCTTGTTTTTTTAATTAAACGTTATTTATTTATCCATTTAATGTACAGTTTCCATTCTGATTTAATGTTGAAGATAAAAACATCCTCTTCAATGATAGACCAGCCAGAAAAAAATAAAATAAAAAAAAACTCAGACAGACACCCCTTCAAAATTCCTGGAAACTTAGAGGACTCAGGTGGTATAAAAGTACAAACACACAGCCAAATACATTCTGGTAAAATGTTGATGTTTTCCTTTAAGGCTGTCCTGCCCTTCCTTTCTGCCCATTTAGCTGAAAGCTCATTAATGAGGTCAGACAGTGATGTCAGGCGAGGAGGGCTGATGTACAGTCGATGTTCCTCTTCATCACAAAGGTGTTCAGTGGGGTTGAGGTCAAGGCTCTGTGCAGGACACTTGAACTTGATACCATGTCTTAAAGAAACTTGCTTTGTGCACAGGGGCATTGTCATGCTGGAACATATTTGAGTCTCTTTGTTCCAGTGAAGAGAAAAGGTAATGCTACAGCATAAAAATACATCTATAAAACTGTGTACTTCCAACTTCATTACTACAGCCTTCATGGGATTGATGATCAGGTGTTCACAAACATTTCGTCATGCATTCTATAGTCAATTTATCAAAGTTTGCATAAAAACTGAACATGTAAGCCCATAATGTTAAGCCCAAGCTAAATTCTGTAAAATTCTCCTTATATAGATATTAACCGGGAGGCTTAAGCATATAGAACAAGGAGAGCAATCCAAGTCAGTGAAGCACTGCAGGCTCTCATCATTCACAAATCCCTGTGTTATAAAAATATGAAGCATCTTCTTAGAATTCCATTTTGCCTTGTTGCAAGGAGATAGCCGTTTTTGTGCATAGAAACACCCAGGGAAAGTCAATCACTTTTGCCTGACAGTGAAATGTCAGTGAACAGGGAATGCACCTGAGAATGTGGGTGATTTATTGCCCCCTTCTGCTCAGCCCACGCGCTGCCTTTAATTAGAAAAACAGTGAGGAGGCAGCTGAAGGCTTCAGCGTGTGCAAATCTCCACAATCATCGATGTGCACTGCAGTACCTTCACTCATATAAAAAAATATAGCTGTAATACCTGTCATTTCTATGTGCACAGTAGGCAGACCTACACACACACACGTGCACACACATATAGACATATAGACTTTGATGGACTAAAATAGCAAAACGTCATTTGTATGTGAATTATTTGAATTAAGGTAAATGAAATTCTTGTGATTTTTAATTACTTTAATTGTAGACACTACTCTGGCTTATGCTGTAATTGTAACTAAGTTAATTTAAAAAAAAAAAGAAAGAAAGAAAAGAATGAAAGCTAATCACCTCCAAGAGGCAGTATGTAATGTTCTTAGCAAAATGATTATATAGTTGCATCAAAATATTTGTATGGCTGAGTGGTACTGTTTCTAGTTGTACACAATTTTATAAGTTTACATTATTCAGAAAGCACATAGGCAGGTCTCCTTTAAAACACTTTGCAGTTTGATATACACAGTGGTAATTGGTGGTCGTGGACGTCTTTGCTAATTTTTTACAACTAAATAAAAAACCTGCCCAATAAAAATCTCCTTGGTAATCAGCTCCATTTGAGTTATCAGATTTTCCTTAATTTATTGCAGGGGTGATGTATTTATTATCAAATTGGTTCATGAGAAAAACTCACAATCTCCTCTTTTGTTTCATTTATTTCACAAATTAAAATAAGCCATAATGGCAGATAGATTATTTGTGCTTATATTTTGAAAAGTTATCAGGCGTCACATTCAGACAAGTCACATTAAATCGAACAGGGTGTGTGCTATATTAGTCTTTTCATCACTCTGGCACACTGCACTAACATTCAGCAACATGGCAAAAATGGACAAACATCCCTGTCCAGCTACTTCTGCTAAAATTAGCATTGTGTCTCTATTGCAGTTAGTTACCGAGTAATAATGAGCAGAAGTTTTCCTATAACAAAATAACAGCCTGTGTTTGAATTTTTAAAATCTGCTTTGTCTAGTTTGCATACCTGTCTGCTGGATTTTTTATATAAGTAAACGCTTTTGAATGTACGGTCACGGTTTTTGATTTGAGACACAGCTCATGAGAATGATCACGATGGTGGCAGAAAGTTTTAAGAGAGACAAAGCTCACCAGTGTGTTTAACATCACTGTGCATGAAATTGCTAAAAATTTTACAGATGGATTTGGAAACGTGATGGACAGGGTTGCTTTGGCTCCGACATGCCGTCGAGTGAATGTCGCATTTAATCCTATGTGGACTATGCTGCTCATGTTGCTGCTGCTGCTTCAGTATACGCACACAAAGTCAAGTCTCAAGTAAAAACCAGACGCCTTAGTATAAAAACAATACTATAATAGTAACTGTATAGTATAATAATAGTATAACATACGATAATACGATAATCAGGTCAGATTATCTTCCATATAATAACATAACACTTTTCATTAGTAACCAATATTCCTTTGTTTTTAGTCACTCACATTATATTTACATACAGTATGCACAGTTTGTTACTAAAATAATATTTTAAATGGTACAGGAGCCCTACATTATACATTTTAATAGATTTAATTATACATTTATTTAATTTAATTTTATTTTTATTAAACTGATAAAACCTTGAGGTAACAGAAAATTCATAATATTTCTCTGAGTATTTGGAGTCTTTCAGTGTTACTCTGAAATCATACAATATCACACATTTGTTGTAGTTTTTCATCTTTGATAATATCAATAATAGCGTACCATGTTAGCCATGCATTTACAAAGAAGTTACAAAAAACCATACCATCTTCTGTCTTTGTCTATGATAGACTTTATTACCAAATACAACCAAAGATACAGTGCTGTGTAAAGCCATGAAAATAAATCTATTTTACTGCAATAAATAAAACAAGTAACAACTGACAGGATCTCAGGCTTCACTTGATGTTTTATCTTTGTTTATCCTGCCTTCTGTTTGGTTTTTTTTTTTTTTGTTTGTTTTTTTCAACATAAAAAGAGAGGCTTCACTCAAAATCAAAAAATCAAAAGGCTCTGGTATCCCACTGTTTGAGGATTGGATGAACCCAAAGTCGTGCATGAAATTCGGTTACTGTCACAGGCAATCAAATTATTTCTTGTCTTCTGCCTGGCAAAGAAACCTATTTGTTCCAAACTGAGATTGATGTCCTGCGCTTGATACATACTATGTTCAGAAGTGTGTGTATGTGTGTATTGTATCATCGTGTGTATATGTGAATGTGTGGGAATGAATGTATTTGTGTAGAGCTATGAACTCATGTAGAGCTGGTCATGTTGGGCTGAGAAATTGTACAGAAAACGCTTACTGCTTCTTTTTTTTTCCTCACATTTCAATGCTACTGTTGCATTTACCCCCTGGAGAGGAAGGGTACACTGCACAGATGGATGAAGAAATTAAAGGAAAACAACAACATAAAGCATCTTACTAAGGTGTCAGAACAACTTCAGCGTATCCTTGGCATAGAGTCTACAAATATCTGGAAATGTACTGGAGAAATGAACAACATGCTTCAAAAAGATATTCCCCCAGTTGCTGTTTTGTTGATGAACAAGAGAATTATCTAAAATAATTCAGCTGGGATTTTGGGATATCCTGAAAGATGCCAGTGTTTCTGTGTAGGAGAGAGGAGGTGATCAGTCAGAACAACTGTTTGCATTGAATTTTCATTCTAAAGGTAAAGGAATTTTCATCTCCCAAGGTATGACAGAGTCGCTGAGTTTCCCTTAAATTTCTCACCCATCTACACTAATTGTATACACAAATCGTACAGTGATGCAGGCCTTTGGGACAATGGGTCAGTTCAATCAAAAATATAAGGTATATTCTAAAATGCAGACACAAATATCCAGAGGCAGAAAAGGCTTCTTTTTGAGCTTGTGTATTTTTCCAGGGTATATAAAAGAGATCCTGTTGGGATTTTGCTCTGCTGTAGATAGAACTTCTGGATCACTCAGTCTTGAGACTCTTGTAAGCATAGGTTTCTCTTTAAGAGGCTACAAAATTGCTTAAACCTTTGACTTGGATGAGCTGGGAAGTGTCTTAAATAAATAGCTAATTATTACTGATAGGTTTTTGACATGGTCCCTAATCATTGTCTCTAATCAATGTTACAATATGAGGACTCATGCAAGTAAAATGTCTTGATGTTCTTACAGTCCCTTGTAGATGTTCAAAGTGCAGAGTGCAAATTAAAATTCAGGAGGTGTTTCTGTGCATCTGAACTCTGGTCCAGTGGCCACAAACTGCCTTAGTAAGACATCTTCATGTATCTTAATAAGAAATATGTATAGCTTAATATGCTTATATTACACCTTGAGTAGTTGCTTTGCTTTGGAGAATTCTCCCTTAATTTAGCTATTTACATCTGGGTTAAAAACATGGTTGGGAATGCCCAATGAGTCACCATGGTAATGAGCTCAGGGAAGATTTATATTTAGTTGTGTATGAAGCATAATTGTTCTACACTCCATCATTTAGGGTCTAATTTAACCAAATTGCCATGAGACAAGCCATTTCCAATGCACACGTGCCATATAATAAACATTCTCTTATACTCTCCTATATGAGTTCACATCTTTTTCTTCAGAACAAACAGGTGTTAACACATTTGAGTATTTTCCCAGCTATAGCTATTGGCCACCTGCTATCTCTTATTATCAAACTGGAGCCACCCACACTGCTGTAGGCAGCAAAATAACAATTTCATCTGGCTGGCCATGTGTTTGGTATCCGTTTAGGTTGTAGCTTTGCCACAATCAAGTAGAAAATGTATTCCAACACTGAAAAAGCTGAGAGATTGTGACCATGTTGATCGAGTAGTGTGACATTGGTAGGACCATTAGCGCTGGTGAGCCAAATGAATGAGCATGCACCGAGCAAATGTGGCTTCAAGCTAATGATGATGATCCTCCCTCAGCCTCAAGGGCAGAATATCACTCTCCTCACAGCCAAATTAAAGGTAGGGTAACAAATATCTGAGGCAAAGAAGATCATACAGAGGAAGGAGGCATAATATTCAGTGTTCTTATGTCATGCCTTAGCTGCTTCAGACTGTTTTGTGTCTGTTAAATTGTACAGAAGCAACCGCCAAGGGAGGGAAAATGAACGTGTAAAGATAAAATAGCAGGGGGTAACTTTCCCTTTGGTTATTTCCTTACTTGTTTTTCATATCTAAGGCAATTTATTTGGCATGTCTATTTCTCCATCATCTGTAGGTTTGACGCCCTACTGTACTCTACATACAACAGCATCAGCATTGTAGTGAGTTACTGCTGTCAGATTAGTAGTAGACTTAAGTAGAGCTAAAATTTCAAAGCTATTCTAAATGTTTAGGCATACCATATAATTTAAAAGAAAACATTCAAATGTTTTTTTCACTTAGCAAACACAAATGTTGTTGAAATTGATGAAATAAGAAAAGCATGGCACCCAATCTTGTTACAAATCACTTTCAGTAAATCCATGCATTTTAATGACTTTTGGACCCTTTTTTAACTTAGGGGTGGTGAATACTGATGCAATCAGTGACCACAAAGGCAAACGTTGAC
>JAOTRN010000036.1:12590008-12603836 GCA_028566695.1 Bagroides melapterus
ACTGCTGTACAAAAAAGCTGAATCATGCACAATGTCTCCATCACTGAATCTCCAGTAAAGAGACAGTGCCTGGAGCTTCCTACATCACTGCAGTCAAGGAAGCAAGAATGCACAGCAGTGTAACAATTCACTGCTGCCCCAACCGGTGCTTAGTGTTCTCCAACCCCATGGGTGTGATGCCAAAATGCTTTGACACCTAATCCATAGGTGTGCCTTTACACTCCACAGGGCATTGTCAAGTGACATCTTTGCACAGAGACCAAGCTCTTCCCTGCACAGAAATCACCAGGCTGCTCTCATGACATTTTACACATCAACCTGTCGGTATGAGTTCATTAGCAGGGTAATTAACAGGCACTTGCACAGCAGCTGCAGGAACATTTGTCTATCATTGGTGAAATTGTAGGAAGGCAGACATAGAAGTGGCCCGTGAGAAGAGAGCGAATGTTGGCGAGAGTGAATTGTCTTTCTACGTTTGACTCAGGAGAGCAGAAGTGGAGCGCAGTGAGGAGCAATAAATCATCCCCCCCAACCCTGTGCTTTGTGCCGTGTTGTGCTTTTTTTTCTCAGCAGGACCCATGATAAATAACCACCCTCCAAAAAAGGAGCATATAAAAACGGGAAAATGAAAGCAATAAAATAAAACAAGAGGGGTTTCCTGCGAATGCCAGCAGGGACAGAAATATGGCTCCTGAATTGCAGAGCAAAACCAATATGGGAGCCATGGCTGGACTGCAAGTTTACGAGCCATTAGGTGTTTTCAGGAGGCTTCAGCACTCCTGACTCCAACAATGTCTGGGAGATGTGTGGGCCCACCTTGCGCATTCATCACGCAGCCTTGGGGCTTCGCAGGGCACATTCCAATTAAAACCACACTGCTTAAGGCCATATTGGCCCACTCACCCTCCCTCTGCTAGTACTTTCACGATCACCCTGTTTCTAATTCTCTTCCTTTTACTGTGTAAGAAGAAACAGGACATAAGTTATCATACAGCAAACAGATAGCCTTAAGGTGTGTTACAAGTGCAATATCCCTCGTTTACCTTTTACACTAGTGATTAAGTGCAACAGAGCCACATTGTGAGGTTGTGTCACCTGTCCATGCTGAATCTGAAACACATTTGTCCTGAAACACAAATAGTGTGATAAAACCCTGTCTAGAGAGCATACAGCAAGTGCATCCACATTTACAGTCTATATAGACTCCAGTAAACATTTGCTTCTGGCAGAATACACTTAAGTGTGAGCACACACTTCCATACACATGCTCTCCAAAGTATACTGTATGTACATTGTTGACTAAGACTGCTCTGAATCCATACCTGGGGAAAATGCTGATACCTTGTTTGAGCCTTGAGTGTGTACAGCTTGAATGGATTTGTGCCAGCCTAAATAGAGTTATGAGTGATAGCACAGTATGTGCCACTCTCTTTCCAATGGGGTGCTGCGCTGTGGCAGTACTCCCGTTGGGACATTAGCCTGTAATTCTATACATTACAGTATACCTTTCTAATAAAAAATGACTTTCATGCTTTTACCATTAGCAGAGCCACACCGTGTTTGAGTTATAGCTGGCAGTGCCCTGTTTGCTTTATGGCCAAAAGAATAGAGTCCTTCAATCACAGCTTGTGTAGCCGAAACATCTTCATCCTATAATGAAGCCATTAAAAATGCTTGGCTGCTGCCAGATGGCTTGTCGGTGAGGAGTGGGAGAGCAAGCCAGTCTGGCTGCAATCGAGGCCTGTGTGCCAGTGATGCCTTTAAAGGTTGTTGTTATGCTATTTTGAAAGCAATATACCAGGGAGATTTGGAGCGATACATGAATGGTCCCTTTTCGGCACGCTTGTCCTCGCTCCATTTTCTTTGTTCGTTCACTCACATGGGAATAAAGAATAATATGTGACTGGGTTGGTCTGGTATTACTGAGCATGGCTTTACTTATGACACACACACACTCGTTTGATAGTGATGGCTCATCAGACCATCAATCTAAATGAAGGACAGGATCTTTCAAAGAGCATTCAGTGGATCACCAAACTTATTGACATTAGTTTGTAGGTGGAAATGACATCCATAGTCCCAGTGATACAAAAAGTCAACATTAAAAGTACTTCCAGTTACAGGTATTTATTAATCCTCTCTCATTTGCCACCTGCTTGCTGAGTCTCTCTCACTGCATGGCAGCACTGATCATATAGACCCATATGTCACCTTACCGTACCTAGAGAGCAGGGCCAATTATTCTATCTTGGATACCTGTGCCTAGATGGTTATGTCAGAACTCAAATTTCCTGACAAAAGGGTGGACACTTATATCTTGTGTCATTTTGAGCCTGCAGAAATATTTGGTGTACTGTATGCTATACTGTATAATGGAATTAATAACCATGTTTTGCATTGACTCCTTCAAATTAAGGCAATTTGAAATGTCTTGTACTGTCTTGTGCTGGAATTAAATTGAGTGAGCCCTAGAAATGTATATGCCCCATAAATGTCAGTTAAATGTTACACTGGCTATTATTATGTGGGTCACACTTTGGCCCAATCACTGCTCATCTGTTAGTGGAGCTCATTGATGCTTCAATGTTGGCAAATTAAAAATGATTCCTTGCTTTAGACAAATGAAAGGCATGATTCTGTTTCAGTTAGTCAACCTCCAACTACAAGTGTTGGTCATAAGTAAGGAATCTGAACTGAAATTAAAGAGATTGTGTTAATAGAAAAATGATGTGGAATGTAGAGCACTTATTTGTCCATATTCCAGTGTAATGTTCTGTTCTCATGGGAGAGACAAAGAGAGAGACCTAGTGTTTAACCTTCAGTTTAACATTGCCCTGTCTGTGCTTTTTTCCACTCATAGCAGGCCTGCATTTATTTACTGCACTCTGTCTGTAAGGGAACTTGAAAATTGTGGTTATTGATTTTAGACGATTTATACTCATTGCCTGAGGGCAAGTGTAGGATATATGAAAATCTTTGGTGCGGGCAATAATCCAAGGTATAATCACAGATTTATGTGTGCATATAGCTTGATTTCTGGATTTCTGTTAACTGGTATTTCACAGAAAGTCCACCATAAAAGCCATAAAACATTTTCATCACTTTTTTTGACATTTTTGTGGGTGTTGGATACCACCACTGCATTCACACAAAATGAAGAGAGCAAGAGGGCTTCAAGATTAATCCTCTTTTGAAAATATCATTCCTTTATTAATTAAATATCATTAGCTGCATTTGTGATCCTTAGTAAAGTTATCAGTTACAAATTTAATGTATTTAACTGATTTTGATTCAAGAATATATATAATATTCCATCACACACACAGAGTATAATGTTGAACATTTGTAAATAAATTTTTATAAAATCTATACATTTTAGAATCAAATGTGAGAAAAAAAACCCATGAAATAGCAGCAGAGTTTTTCTAATCTTCTAAATTGCTAGAATCAGTATACTACTACTTCTCCTGCTACTAATACTAATCATCATTGTCTGTGAGTTATATATCCACAGATATTGCGCAGAATCATCCTGATTATTATTTTGGCCATCATCATGCAGCTAAACTTCTATTATACCAAATGACCTAATAAAATACTCCTATCAAGAAAAACTACTAAAAAATACTAACGCATTGGGCGTCACACTATTCGCCATTCCACACGAGTCCATAGATTAATGGGAAAAAAAACAGATTCATAAGGCTGTATTAACAAGAAGGAATTATAGCACCTACAGTATAATCACTGGGTCATAATGAAAGACATTTTCCAATTCAAATTTGACCCCACCAAGTCACTGCATGTTCGAAGAGATATCCTGTACTTCAGAGTGACATCTCTGGGATGAAGCTGTCACTACAACTCCAGATTCATAGGCAGGCAAATTGCATTAAAAAGTGTGAAGCCTTAGCTCGGTCTCTAGTGGCTGTGGGGTCACATTATACTGAAGCATTGCACTATTAAAGATATGAGTGAGAGAGAGAGAGAGGGAGAGAGAGAGAGAGAGAGAGAGAGATGGGGATAGATATATTAGGCAGAGACAGTGTTGTAGCAGCACTGAGACTGAATTAGTAATTTACTCCAGGCATATTGTCAGGGTTTCAGCATAAGGACATGACCTCCACTGTTACCAGAATTGAGTAATTTCTTTTGCCCAGCCACTGTATGGAGTTCCCCATGAACATGTGCCAGCCAGAACTGCTTCCCTAGGGACTTGGCAGCATGTAAATAATTACACCCAACCTATAGCTTTAGGAGCCCTTTTACAAACCTCTCTAACAGTGTAGCAGCAGCTGAGCAAGAAATCCCCACTAAATATATGCCTTTAGAAAGAAGTGTGTAGAATCACAAGGCTTGGTTCTTTGACAGGATGATTAATTACCCAGGTGGGTGCAGCACAAAAGTCTTTGCACTGATAGAATGATTAATATGGAGCAATGTGGGAACTCACAGCAACTATGATAAATATGATACATTTAGTAAAATCAGAAAATTCAAATGTAAATGTGCAAAAAATGTGTCTGTGGTTCAGTAAATTATATGAGAGAAAGTTAATGGAGAAAGTAAGACAAATATGGGAAGAGATTGTGTGAAGAGGGAATAGTGACTAGATTTGCTGTGGAAGGTGTGAAAAGCCACCAGAATAAAAAAAAATATAGCTATCAAACACTTATATAACACAAAAAGGATATAAGAATAAGGAATATGAACCCAGATGAATAAGTGAAAATTCACAAAATAGTTTCATTTTCATCATGAACAAATGTATGGAGTATAGCTGTTCATGCAGTTTTTCATGGGTCAGTGGATAAATTTTGGAACAACACTTTTTATCACTCCAGAAAACACAGAGCTCCTCCTTATGCTTAGTCAGCAGCCATATGCTGCCTTGGCTTCCATACTGCTATATATATATATATATATATATAAGGAGAGAAAGAGAGAGAGAGAGACAGGGAGAGACTGGAACAATTGGAACTGGAAACTCATTTGTATTTATTTTTTAGCCATTTCTAAAAAATTGTGCTTTACTCTTGCTCACTGCCCGTTCAGTGGCACATCCATGTTTAATGTCACTGATTTGCACTGTTGCTTCTTTTAGTTTTATTTGCATGTCAATTCAAGTCTTCAAAGTTATATGGTGTTTTTAAAAGAAAAATGCTTGCTGCACGGTCTATTCTTTGAGCTGGCTGTAGGTGTTTTCCCTGACGGCTGATAGATGTTGTCTACTGCTGTATATAGAAGTCTAGTTAACTAGGTAAAATATTGTGCAGTGAAAGACTGGACAGTGTTACCACACTAGCTACAAGTCACACCTGAAGATAAAAAGACACCCAACAAGTTCTCAAGCTCAGGAACATTGCACTAGACATAAATTTCACCATGAGGAAGACTGGTCTAGTCACGTCCCAGAAAATTAGCCTTTCATTTTCTGCAAGAATAAAACCTGAAACTCTACCATGAGTGAATCCTTTTTCAGCTAATAGTCTTTTAGTCTGACTCATTCAAAAAGTTCACATTTGATTTCTTTCCACTTTTTTTTCTCTCCCACTCCTGATTGGCTGCAGCTTTTGCCAAACACAGTGCCACTTCTTCCATGCATGAAATAGAGGCACAATAACATTTGACATATTTGACATATACAAACAAATCCCCCGTTAAATCCCCTCAGACAGTCCTGACTGTGAATTATTATTAATAGATTAGCAGAACTATTTTCCTCCTGTCTCTAAACTAAAATAAATGCATATCAATTTTTTTTCAATGACCTTATTTCTGGTTGATCTACCAACAGTATATGGTGTTAAACCTATTCCTTTGCCATAGGTCACTTACACAGTTAGTTTAAATGATGCTTTCTCTAGATTTAAACAAAAACCCAAAAATAAATTTGATTACAGCCACATTTATAGTGTTACAGCCACATTTATATAGTATTACAGGCACATTTAGTCTGATATATAGCCAAGAGATAAGCCAGACTATTTGTGTATTCCTCCTCTGACCACAATAACCAGTAACCTGTAGAAAGACACACATTGTTGCTTTAAGGTATGACCTGGAAAAGCTTGTCTTTACTTCTACAGGGTTTGTAGAATGATATTCAGTAAATATGTATAATGTTAGAGTTTTGAAAAACTACACATGTCCCTTCTTTGGAACATTTTAATATGCAAGCTGCAGGGTAGGATTTCTAAGTCTGACAGATCTTGTGGAATGATATTTCTTTCGTGTATTGATTTCTACACACATCCAGAGCAAAGCTGTTCTCATGGAAGTAACGCTGACAAAATTGCAAAGTCTGACTTACGTTTATTTTGAGACGCATGACTAGTAAATGTCTTCAGACACCCCAAGTGATTAAAGCATGTACCATTTAATAGTATAGATTAAATGCTAACAAATCAGATCACTATAAAGATGTCTAATAACTGTATTACTTCATCTGAAAATTACTTATAAGTTATTAGATATTTTTTGGATTCAATTAAAAAATGCAAAGCATGGCCTTCTGTATATCCAATAAACCTGGATAGCTGATACAAAGCTTTTCAAAGTGAATTGGTATATGTTGTTTAAGTTTTTATCTTCACAAATATCTAACCACAAATAAATCATCCAATAACATGGATCCATTTCCCAGTGACTACAGCTACTGGTGCACTAAAAACAGCTAATTCCAAGTGCTTTCTATAAGCAGAGCACTTTGAACAGGCTTCTGAGCTGGACAAGCCTGTTAGACATGCAAATCAGAGAGAGGTGGTGTTTTCTTGGGTAAGGTTTAGTATTAGCCTTTTTTTGTGATGTTTGAGCCGTCACACACGTGTGCCACTGTGAAAGCTCTACTACTGTACTTGGTGGCTCACAAAAACAACCCCAAAGCATGCAGTGCAATCTCCTTACGTAGCCAATTTTAAAGTGCATGACAAAAAAAAACAAAAAAACTTTTTGGTCTCTTCTAACCACAACACAAGGAACCAACTGCAGATTTAATGATACTTGCTAAAGTTCAGGGCATGCACACAGCTTGTTGTCAAGAAATAGCTGCAATAACAGTTCATACCACCATCTTTAATATTTGTTGTAGTGTATGCAGCTAGAAGCTGGCTTATATAAAACATAAACTGCTATAGGGCTGTTAAAAAAACCCTCCAGTAGCTTAACATTTTTTTTCTTATTTAACAGCTAGGCATTCAATGGCATAAAAATCTTTGAATGAATGATTGCACGCTCACTTGTGATCATGCTACTATTTGATTCCTTGTAATTAGTGGTGCAAACATTAAAAAAAAAAAGATATTTGTCCTGAGGTCTGAATATAGCCTCAGAGTCTGACTGGGCAGAAAAGTATTCACTACACTTTCTGTCTGGGGTAAAAATAAGTAAGCATTCTGATTTGTCCGTGTCATTGCCTAACGTCACTCAAAGTGGGCAAACGAATATAGTAGACTTTTAAAAAGAATTTTCTGAAAAGAGAGCAAAATGAAAAGTCCCAGATTTTTCCTTTCTGATTGTGTTTGGTATTGTTATGGATATTATTATTACTATTATTTTTATTATTACTATTATTATTACTATTACTAGTACTACTACTAGATTACTGTATAGTTCATACAAATTGTGCTTTTCCTTATATGATTAATATTCAGAAGTAGTAGTTAACATTATTATAAAGTGCTATTGTATGGTGCTGTGAAACTAGTCATTTGTTTAAAGCCACAGTGATCTAATGTAATGTCATTCAAATGCACATGGCAGTTTTTGCTCGCTGTGGCATCATTAGCACACAAATGTTCCTAAAAGCTCTCCACAGCCGATGTATAATCATTAATGCCTTAGCCAAGAGGAAATACAGTGTAGGCCTACGCATTTTTTTTGCCTAAATGCAGTTTAATAGACTCTGATATGTAGCCTACACACATTAGCTTTAAGAGAGCCTCATTTCATATTTGGAGATAGAGATCCTTTTAGGGGAAAATAAAAATTAAAATATATTCATAGAAATGCCACGGAAATTCTAGCAAGATGTTACTGAGTCATCATGTAATCTGAATAATGATGGGTTTACATATGTAATTCATTTCTATGATAGCTGTACTCATGCTCAATACACATGAATCGAAGAGGGCTTTACCCAAATTTGAGTTGTGATGATGTCACACAACATGTCTTGGTCCAAATCGTGGAGTTTGCTGGATTTTGTGTACATTTCTGTGATTGAAAAATTAGGGAAGTAATCAGTATAGATATGAGTGTAACATTATTCATTAAAGCACTGATGCCTGTGTGATAAGTCTATACAGCTATGAAAAAACTTTAGTATTATATATCCTCAAACTCTTAGTTACAGCAGCTGTATGCACTAGCATCCTTCACATTGACAACATCTTGTATGCCTTTTTTCAGCATTCTATCCTTGGTTGCAAAACTAATGTGGGCATAGTAGATGCCCAAGATGATAAAGGAATAATTCAGGCTAGGTCCTTGATATTGATAAGAGGCTCTAGAGCAAAAAGCTGTTGAGCAAATTGCATTAATCTTGCCTCGCCATATATCACCGCTCATCATGATCAGACGCAGGATACGGCCAGCAAGACAAGCCTGTCCCTGAAGAAATGAAACCATAAAATACACGTCTCGGTGTTCCAAGAGCCTTGCTCACTCCCACCCCATTTCACTGTCTTCTTAAAGGCACTGGCTTCCCAGAAAATCTTTAATTCCTATTCCCAAATGTCACATACTTAAACATAGAGCTTTTACGAAGACATTGTGCCACTCAGAACTTTTTCTTCTGCCTAGGTGAAGAAAGAAATGATTAATAACAACATCTCACTAATGAGAGATTAGTCATTGTGCCTCCGTGTAGTGTACTTCTGAAGTTGAAGAACAATGCTGTCATCCAGCTTTGAAGTAAAATTGCTCGAAATACGGGAGATCAAATCTTATACATTCTCCTGCTTCTATCTGATCTTTGGCCCATACCTCTTGCATCACAGGATGTGTCGAATTTGTAATCAAGATGCGTCCTGTGTTGCTGGCACCGAAAATCCATCATTCTCAAACTGCTATTGATGTGAATGTCAAGATCACCGAGAAACTGTCTCACAGTCCAGTGCAGAATGCACAACACAGCACTCACTATAATTAGCAGAGAAACTCCAGGCTGCATTGTGTGAGATCACCGTTATGGGACTGGACAGAGCTGTGAATCTTTTCATGGTGCAGTGATCTTGAGAACTGATCAAGCACGAAATAAATAAATTAATTAACATGGGATATAAGAGGTATTTTTGAAATATTGTTTACATCTGGATTTATTGTAGCTGCACAGCTGCAGTTTACATTTACATTTATGGCATTTAACAGATGGCCTTATCCACAGCAACTTACATTTATCTCATTTTATACAACTGAGCAGTTGAGGGATAAGGGCATTGCTCCAAGGGCCCAGCAGTGGCAGCTTTTTGAACTCACAACCTTCTGACTGAGCTACCACTTCCCCAGATCAAAAATTTGATCTGAATTGTCTCAGTAGTCTTAATGTCAGAGCAATGCAGCACAAAATTGAGTCTGTTATTCTAAGGGAGTGTTTGAAAAAAGTACAGCAAAAAAAAATCTACTTTTCTCATTCCCTTTTGCAATTATAAATCAGACTGTTTACAAGACTACAGAATTACTATAAAAATAAGAAATATTCTCACTCTCATTTTCGGGCCTTACTGAGACATAAACACTATAAAAGTGGGAAATGAGTGCACACCTATCAGAATTTGCACTTATTCAGGGGGCTTACATATGATTCTCAGTCTTACTGAATGATTTTTAACTCAAAACTGTCACTGAAGAAATAAAAATAATATAAAGGCTAATTTTAGATTTATCCTACAGCAATGCGTTTCGCTCTCTGCCAACCCTTTAGGAAGCTTCCTTTTTAATCTTTCAGTGATTTCACAGTAGGTATCATAATAAAATGCTTTCTGCCTCTTAATTCATAATAGGATGGCTGCAAAAATCAGAGAGTAAGAAAAACAGGGAGTACGTTTTTCAGCTGTAAAGGTGTTGCGTTATCAACACACAGCTTCCTGTTAATAGGAAGAAAGCTTACCTGCTGTTGTCAAACAGAGGAATCTGGAGCTGTCAAAACAAAACCCCATGACCTACCTTATGATTCAGTGTTTTTTCTTTCCCTCAGAAATCAACAGTAGCCAGAAGCACACATGCCACCATTGTATTAAACTGCATGTAAAGGAACAGCCTTTGTTGAGCTAGCTTTTGGCTAAATCTTGCTAACTAGCTAGCTAGCTATTTGTGACTAGCTACTACCTATTTGTTTGAATTAATTGCAATATTATTTTGCGATAAATGTAAGTGAAGCTAGCAGGTTGAAAAGGATCAAGTGTTTTTTTTCAGTGTAGTTCTTCATATCACAGCATTCCCATTCATAAGTGTTTCACTGTCTATTTGGTTACATACTGTGGCATGTTTATTTAAAGGTTTGATTCTTGTAGACTTTTCTGTGCAGACTGTACATAGGCATGTACATAGAATGTACATAGGCAGCATGATTATTATCTGTACATATGTAATATTTCAGTGGGGCCACAAATAAAAACGATTGACAAATCTCTGACATTCCTAACAAAAGTAAAAGCTTGAATTAGTAAATTATGAAGTTGTAAGTGTTAAACTCGTGATAGGGCAAAATATATATAACAAGTGTATGAAATATTCAGGTATGTATTATATACAGAGTGAAATTGATCAACAGAGTATTTGTTAGAAGATATATCTGACCTAGTTCAGCTGTAAAATTATGAATACTCACTGTTTAGTTATTGTTGTGTAGGTTAACATGATAAAGAGAACTGTTTGTCAGAGGAGCAAATTTACATATTAAGATGTTGTATTTGGTGTGTTTACTTGATGACTCATCAAGTTCTATATGGATTTTTGGACTCTCCTTTTTGCAGAACACAGCGTTTTTCTTGTTCTGACTTCCCATCTTCTACATCTGCTCTTATTGGCCTTTGGGGGATGCAGCTGGGCCATGGCCTACATGGAACAATAAAGATGAAGGGTGAGGAGAAAATAATATATTGTATATGGCGTCATTCTATGAAAAGTAAATAGGTCAGGTTTGATTTTGTGTTGGTCTGTCAAGTAAGGAAAAATACAAGACATGAATTCACCCTAAAAGAATTCTAGAATATAAAAGGCTATGTTAAGAAAGAAGATCAAGACATAAATGTGAGACAGCGTCCTAAACAAAAATTTAGACATATCTTGGCAATATCCCTCAAATCCCTTAGAATCAGCACGGAAAACACTGTAAGTAATCGGTATAACCACAAAAGTGCAATATTGCTTTTATACAACAGATCTATAAACAATATATTCATATTTAAATAAGTGTCATTTTGGACAAATGTTCTGGTTAGTTTTGCTCTGCTAGCAGAAATAGAGCCCATAGAAACTACACTCATTTTATCACCTGTCGGCTAGATGGCTAGCTCACATCGATCTGTACCTTATGTAAACCTGTTAAAGATGTTTCTGGTAAAATTATTGTCCTTACTTGCTTTTCATTTTCATCTAATGAGCCTTCATATATTAAGTCAAAAGTTAAATTCCTGAAAAATATTGTTTGTCATCTCCTCTAATGACAAATCCGCTAACACGAATGTAGTAACTGTTTTAAACTAAGAAACAGCGCAGACAAGCAGAGTGATCCACACAGTGAAACATTCCACTCTAGTTATACTTAACACTGTTCAACCAATCAAACTAGTGGACCAGAACTAACAGTTGTACCAAGAATTTTATAGTGATGCAATTTAATTGGGAAACCACTTTAGTTCGTGTGGATTGTTGTAATAGGCTGCAATAAGCATACAGTACAGCAGATTTCATTTACATTTTATAGTATATATTCCCTTGCTTCAGGGTTGAAAAGTAAGTATCTTCTTATCTAATACTGTTTGATAGTATTTAGCAGGAAGAGCTAATGTCAGCTGCATCTGACCTTGCCAATTATCACCCTGACAGGGAGCTGATGACAGAATTCCTATTCACTGCCTCTGAGGAAGCTGAAGGTTGGGGCAGTGTCCTTTATCCTTGCCTGGAAGCTTTATCCATCTTCCTCATGTCATATCAAATAAGTCTAGTCGGGAATCAAACCCCCTTGTGTAGCAGGCGCCGTATTGATCGTAATTATAATTATGTAAAGGTTTACTACTGGCAGAATTATTCACTAACAATAGCTGCAAACTAACTATAAGAGTCCAAGGTCAAGTACATGAAAGTATACATTCCCCTCTACATTCTTTATAGACGTTCTATAACCAGATGTTTCCATGGTACTTACCTTCATTACCAGAAAATTAATCATCTGATGAATTTATTATATCATAAACCTCTGTGCCTTGGATTGGACTGATATGACACATCTGTAAGAATCTTATAGTACAAAAACAATAAAAAATGTTTTATGTGTTTAGTTTTAGAAAGGCTAGTACAGTGTATTCCAGATATATTGGAGGTCCTACACTATGCTAGTTGTATTCCTGGTGAATCACTTTTCATATTCTTGCATATGTAATTGTACGTATATCTTTTGTATCCAAGTCAATTTGAGGTTATTTGTATTGTGCAGTGTCTATTTTAAAAAAGCATGAAGCAGTTTTACAGATATTCAGATGTAGATTTATATCCTAATGAGCAACCCAGAGGTGACAGTGGCAACAGGATCTGATGAGATGACATGAGGAAGAAACCTTGAGAGGAACCTGAGTCAAAAAACGAATCTATTCTCTTCTCAGTTATATTCAATTATTATATTATGGGAATTATAAAACTACTCAGACAACTACATAATATTGTATGAGATCAAACAGCATTAAGTGTGTTGAATGAATCTTTAGCATAAGTATGAATAAGTACTTGAGTACGAACAAGAATATATTGTGTATTAGTGTCCTGGGATGTCAATACAGATGGTCATTTCTATGTCTTTACACTCGCTGCATCTTTAAATGAGTGTCATCTCAGATCAATTACATAAGCAGACTAGTCTTATGGATTATTCTGCATCATTCTCCATGGTCTAGATCAAATTAAAGGTCATTTTTTGACAGATGAAGAGGTGGTTTCATGCTGGCTTGAGTGATTTAAACTAGGAAGGACTAGGACAACAATAAAACATTCATTGTTGTTCCATATTACAGTGTCCTTATGTAATGACAGACCTCTGACTATACTGGACAAGACTGTTCAGTTGGTTCTTCTACTGCAATGAAAGTTCAATCACTTATTCAAAATAAGTAGTATCTGACCTTCTTACCTGGCTGTATAGTCATAAGGGAGAACATGACAAGATCATTCTGTAACCTGTCAGATTTATTTGTCAACGCAGACATAGTGAGATAGAAAATAAAATATCTCAAGGACAGTGTATGCTAGAGTCAGGACAACACGAGGCAACTTGCCGACCAGCACTACAACTGATCAACGTGACTGAATTAAAGAGATTGCAAAATATGGCTCCCTTGTGTGAGCGTGAAGAGAGGTCACTTTTAATGTGATTGTCAGTGTCAGCTGTGCCGTCACTCAAGGTTAAGTTTAAGGAAGCTATGCACTGTATTGTGTCACAACATTTGCATCATGATTCCTAGCTGGTGCGAAGGAAATCTACAGGTCTGGAAAGTAACTATGTAGTGTTATAAGACTGTCATGCACCTACCTTTTTTTCATGTAAGAGATTATTCCAAAGTACACTCAATTTAGTATATGCCAAAACAAGTTCTCAGTGTATTAAAAAAAAACTGCC
>JAOTRN010000036.1:12687594-12700769 GCA_028566695.1 Bagroides melapterus
CTGTCTCTCTTTTTTTCTTTCTTTCTTTGTACTCCTTTATTACCCTCCCCCTTCCCCCCAAATCTGTGGTCACTCCTCCCATTGCCTATGTGGCACAAAAAAAATTTTAACACTGAGCTTGCTCCTTAGTTGAGTGTCAACAATAGATTGATATGTTCTCAGTTCTGGCAAACAACATATTTTATTAACATGTCCTCCAATACTTCCTTTTAAAAGTGAGAGATATTGTAACATTTGGAGGCAAACTGTTATATGGTACATAAAACCCACAGACATATAACACTACGCTGGAATGATGCATCTGTTAGTTCTTACGTATCTATGACAATAACAAAATTGTTTATCTGATTATATATGATTTACATATAAAGCATCATCACAGCAGTAAAGATTTTAGAAGACATGTATTTCTGTTTCTCAAGTTAAAAACAGAAGTGATAAAAATCCGTGGAAGAACCTCAGAGTTAGGAAAGGATGGAGTGAGTGATCTTACCTTAGCTTCACCAAGCAGGCAGACCAAGGAAGAAGTCAGCTGGAGCAGGGGACTGGAACTATCTAACAGCAACACAAGTTGACACAGAAGACATTTGCAGTGGGCAGGCCCAGTCGAACCCCCCTTGCAGCCCTGGAGTGGGACGTCCCACTGTTTAACTCTGTGTAGCCAACTGAAGCTCCAGCCCAGGCCATACAGCTCAGGTCTGCTGTGCATGTTTAGACTGGTACAGCAGTGGATTTTATGACTTCATATAATACTCTACTACTTCATGCTTGCTTTTAAAGCTTTGCATTAAAGCTTTTAATCAGGAAAGGCTGAATTACTTTTGGGAAAATGAATGATGAGTAGAGCTTGCTAAAATGTTTTGTTACAGACCTGAAAGGAACAGATTTCTTGTTATTTGAGTCACATGGATTTTTTTATTTATGTGTCTTGTTTTTATACTATAAAAAATATCTAAGTGATTAAAGGCATTTTAAATAAAAGAACCATTATCTAATATTACTGTGATTTCTTGAGATTACTATATAACAAATATTGGACCATTAAGCTAAATTTCTTAATTCTATATTTATAAATTTCAAGCTTAAAAAAGCTTCTGTCTAGTAACAAATCCTCAAAATAATGGGCAAATAACTAAATAAGCTAGATTATCTACCAATAGAAGAACATCAGAATACAAGAGCATGTCAGCCTTGTCTGTTTTTACAAATATGCTTTGTTGAAGGCTTTATTTTAAAAAGAGAAAAGAGAACAAAAGAGAAATATTAGTTAAATGTGCATATAATCCTGTATTTGAGATTGTATTTGTTACATTGAATTGTTATTTCTTGCTAAGATATAGGGTTTTGCAATCTGTCTCTTCCCTTCTTCCCTCCCTCCTCTTTCTCTATCTCTTTTTCTGTGTGTGTGTGTGTGTGTGTGTGTGACTAAGTGTACTGTGGGTTACTAAGAAATTATCAGGCTAAAGTAATCCTTTCTGCTCTTCCTATCAGCTTTTGGCTTCTCTGCCTCAGAGACAGCAGTCAGAGACACTCTGCTTTGGATTGCTAATGTCTGCTGTGGAACATGTAGAGAAACATCTGGATGTGAAAAAAAGGCATGGAAAAAAGTAGCAGCTATGCAACGTGGCATTCTGGCTGCAGCAGACTCAGAGAGTCAGAGCAGATCCGACCAAGGAGAAGATGTAATTACTCACTTCTCCCAAGCTGGAGACGTGGCATTGTCTACAGTAGCACAACAAGTCTTCACATGGCCATAGGCTCAGAAGAACCCAACCATGCAATGCCACCCATCCTCTTCTCCTTTGTCCCTTATTACAATTAAGCCTAATTATACCTGCTTTCATCTGCAAGCAAAAGCACAAGGCTGTGTGAGGTTATATATTATGGGACACTTTTTCTGTCTGATAATTCGATGCTCTCAAAATTTTGATTGTGTTACTGTATATGTAGATGAAGTTTTAGTGGAATCAGTTGTTGCATCACCGTTGTGGGGGCTTGATTTATTTGGAATGTAGCCCATTCATGGAGTTTATGGGAAATACCTCTCCAGTGCCTTGTGTGAACATAGCTAGATTCTGATTCATGCAGCAAATGGGACGATGTCGGCCACAGTTTCCTCCCCAGACTCTTAAAA
The DNA here is from genome assembly GCA_028566695.1 of Bagroides melapterus. Taxonomy (NCBI): domain Eukaryota; kingdom Metazoa; phylum Chordata; class Actinopteri; order Siluriformes; family Bagridae; genus Bagroides; species Bagroides melapterus. Next base: position 12,689,729 of record JAOTRN010000036.1, read on the forward strand.
GGATCACAACCTCAGCTGAACAAGGCTTCTATTCATTCGGGTTCCTGTTTTTGCCTCTGTGTAAACTCTGGGCACACTGATACCCTGCAATAGCAAATAACCTAATATTAACATGGGAGCAGAATAAACAATAGCACCTGGACTTATAGTGTAGATAAACCAGCCATACTGTGTCTCTGTCTGGTAAATAACCATTTAGCTTCATCTTGGTCTTTGGTGAAACTAATAATTATAAACATTGGCTTCAGAGAGAAATTCTTCATCAAGAGTCTTGTAGAGTTATACAATATAACATGAAGTTTCTCTGGGATATAAAACATTCCTGTCAGACAAGACACATCATTTATGTTTACATTTGCAGTATTTAACTCTCAGTTTTAACACAGTATTTATTTTCAGCATCCATTCTTTCAAGTTACTAAGTAAGGGAAAAAACACCCTTCATGTTCAAAGTGATGTATATTTTCCTCCTCAAAATGACAAACTGTATATTCAGTGTTTTCATTTAAAAGGCTAATATGTCTATTTTATGGATTCACGGCAAATAACTGTATATACATAATAACGATGTGTTACTTTACTGTTGATGGTTTGAGCAGCCATGTTGATTTTACATCACATGCTGTACTTGGGGTTTATGTCCTTCCTGAATATCTAAGTACGTGTCCTGAAGTTTCTTTGGTTTTTCATAATTTATAAAATTCAGATTTAGATTAAACAAAAACATTTCAAATCATTCTATAAGGCTAAATCCCTGTTACATGGGAGTTAGTAAATGATATGTCTTCTTTAATATGCCACATAGATTGAGTGCTAATGGAAGTGTGTAGTAAGGGGCTGGGTCTTGAGTCTTCCTTTCAAGACATCATATGACATTTTTAACACTCTCCTCCATTACCTCTGCTCAAAATCAGCCTTTGAAAAGTCTATTTCAGGATTTGTTTTATCACTGTCTCAAAGGCTTTCGTTGTGAAATAGCCACATTAGAGCTGGAACATTTAACTGCCGTTTAGGATATGATTGAGATTGGCAAATTAAATATTGTCTCGTGTTCTTCACGTTTACTAAATGACAACTCTTATCATAAACTAAAGCGTCAATAAAGGAAACAATAAATTAAAAAAGAAAAAAGGTGGGACAGTGTATGTTTTGTGGACATTTATCTGCTGTTAATGGAGAAAGGCACTTGAACAGACCCAGATAAACACAATGGCTGCTCATCCTTTCCTTCTCCTGCGTGCTTTCCTATGAGGATTGACAGCGGTGAAATGAAAACATCTGGAGAATCCATCAAAGCAGAGAATAATGACTAGGAGCCAGATGGAGGATATGAGCAGAATAGTGAGCGTGGCGGGTTTGCGTTGTCGGTAGCTTTCTCCTGCAGCTGTTAAGTGGGTGTAATAGCAGCAGGGCGGCACTTTTTTTTTTGAAAAAGAAGAGCGTATGAGTGGCATGATGACTGTAAACGCAAGAACTTAGCTGTTGCAGAAGAGGTGACGTGTACAGCAGACACGCGTCCTGTTTCAAAAAATGGGCCACCTGTGCTAAATTAAAGTTCAGATAAAGTTTGAAATCAATAAGAAATATTGACTGTTGCTAGTATTATAAAGAAATCAATTTTGGCATCTTTAGTGTGCTTTAAAGAATAATGAATACAAGATCATATTTCACAACGTTGGTTTGAAACAATCTGGGCTCTGAAACATTTTTGTTTCAAAACAATTTACTTTTTGACTTTCTGTTTGTTTATTAAAAGACAGTTTATTAATTCATAGTTATATTGGAAAATCTGAGATAAGCAGTCCTGAAAAAAGCAGTAAATTCTTTATATATCACTCATCTAGATCAGCAAGAGGATTTGACAGATTTAAATAACAGCAATAAGCAGTTTCCCATTTAGCAAATGAAAATGTTTTTGTGATTAAAATGTTAATAAATGAAAAGTATAAACTGTCACATTGTCATCAATCATCTGTTTTGCTTCAAAGGTCTAATCTGCATTAAAATATTATATGAATTAGTGTAATAGTGTGAAGAAAAAGAAACACTTTTGACATGCTGATGTAAAAAAACAAAAAAAAACAAACGTTTCATGTAACTCCTTAAAAGTGAGATGTGAAGAGCTTTGAAACTTTGAATGCTTAGGAGAAAGAAGCTCACTGTGTGATCAAAATGGTGGAGTCTCCACTGCAGGATTGCACTTGTCTCTACCTGTACGACATGCCTAGATACAAACTCCGTCCTGTGCACATAATAAAGGAAGAAAGGATTTTTTTTCATTTTGCCCCTGAGCAGCAGCAGGCTTATCAACGAACGCTTTCTTTAACATTTCAATTTTTAATTGCAGCAATGTGGCTTCATTTGAAAAGATGAGGCTGTGACACCAAAACGGAAAGATGAATCTCCGACCCGTTTGCCGTATCGTATCCTTAAATTCATGCTCAAGCACGTGTTTTGTTTCCTTTCCGCTGTCTTTTGAAAGTGACTAAAGTGAATAAACTTTTATTTCTCCTGCCAGTTGGTAAACGGGATTATTGACCTTTATTATCTCCAAGGTAGAACAGATGTACATAAACGTAAGCATCCTAAAACTGCAGCAGCAATAATAAAGCCGTTCAATAAAAATGAGTGTAATCAAAATAGAGTATAGAGTATATCAGAGGTGAATGTCACTTTCATGGCGCAGTAAAGAATGTTAATGTTATCTGGGGTTGTTTGAAGTGTCTCTCTGTCCTGATGTCAAAGCCCAACTCTGATCTCTTGATGGCTGTGAAAACGACAGACTAATTGAATAGAGAGAACACTGTTACAGCATGTTGGTGAATGCCGCTGTTTCCCTTTTCAAAGATGGAGTGCTGATTAATCTGGAACAGAAGGGAGACTAAACAAGACACTGTTGAGTCTTTTGCTCATTGAAATACACTGATTTGATCATTTTCATCTGCCATCTAGTTATCATACAGTTATCTACTGCAGATTAATTGTGATTAGTTGTATAGCAACTTGAAAGCAAGCTGAAAGAGTGCAATGCTGCATATTTGTCTTTATCAGGGCAGGTACAGCCTGTCCTTTAATTCTGCCAAAGTACATGCAATGTGAGTGGATTTTTTCCTCTTTGGCGACACACTGCTACCTGCTGGTGAGACAAGGTTTATCTTATCAGCAGCCATCTGCATTATATCGAGTCTCAAGGGGGCAAATGAGGTTAAGGCAAGACACTAGAGGAAGAAATGACAATTTTGCACGTATCAATCATTTTCATATTTCTAGTTAAATTATTGTGTCAAAATGTAACTAAAATATCAAAATATTGTCCAGTATCAAAAAGTTTGCCCTGCCTACTTGACATAATCGGATCATATATATTCCTGAAGATATATATTCGTATATATAAGTCAAGTATGTATTACCGTGACACAATATATCAGGTTTATTTATGGGGACACTGTGACTTAGTGTTAAGTTAGCATGTATATTTGCAGTTGTTGCTTTGATTCCACTTCTGCTCTGTATGTGTGGAGGTTGCATGGGTTCTTTATGTTTCAGGGATTCCAGCAGGTACTCCTCTTTCCTCCCCCAGACCATAGACATGTTGTAAGCTGACTGCCATCTGATTATGCCCTGGGATAGTTTGGCACCCTGACCACTTTTTATAAAAGTGCTTAAGTAATAGTTCTCAAATTAGATTTTTGCTTTTATATAGTAACGTATTTAATTACACAAAGCACTGTTTGCTAATTTACATTTCAGCATTTAGCAGATGCCCTTATGCAGAGTGACTTACAGTCATATCTCATTTTATACAACTGAGCAATTGAGGGTTAAGGGCCTTGCTCAGGGACCCAGCAGTGGTAGCTTGGTGAAGCAGTGCTTTGAACTCACAACCGTCTGATTGGTATACTAACACCTTAACCACTAGGCTACCACATACCCCACAAATAGAACTCTTTATTTAAACAGTCCAAAGTTTAAAAAAAAAAAAAAGGATTATTGTGTATTATTAACGGTAACGGTATATGAGGAATATGAAAGAAAGTGCATTAATGTGTTACTGTCATCTATGGTAAAATGTATTAAAGTGCTATAAATAGTCTGCTATCTAGCACGTTATTATCCTCAGCAAGATAAATTCACAAAAGCCATAGAGCAGCGTACATACAATATGTGTTTGCAGTGTGTCAATTTGATGTGTGTTTGCTGTTAAGCATAAAAACAATCATGTTTTATCTCAGCTTCTTTACACTCAACACGCACTTTGGATTACAACCTGTTTGAGAAGAGCGTTAACATCATCGTCGCTACCGCATCAACAGAATTATTCAATAAAAAAAAAGATGACAAGGTGACACTTCTCTTCAAACAGCAATTCATCTCCTGTTGGATTGTGCAGGAACAAAATACTGAAGTCAGCAGACTTTAAGACAGAAACATGATCAGGATGGTGAAGGATTGAGATCTAATTCTGAACACTGAATATAGCTTTTTGCAGACATTATCTCTTTGGATGATCATGAGGAATTTGGTGACTGTAATGAGTTCTCTGATCTGTTTGGAGTTCCTGTTGTACACCCTGAGTCTGTGCGCTCCACAGTGGCTGGTCGAGCCAGAGGGAATGTGTGAAGGCCTGTTCGCTATCTGTAACACTTATGAAGGCTTCTCCAGCTGCACTACTTTTCCAGCCTGGATGGGTGAGAGTGCGTCTTTCATGAACATACTATATTGCATCATATGGTGTAGATATTTCTGATAACAGATTTCCTTGACAGCAAGGAATACTGTACTGCCAGATAATACTGTACTGCATCATATAGTTAATATGAAAAAGCAAACATGCAAACGTTTTACATTACTTCTCCTGATTAGGCTCGTACAGCCTGACTTGGATGTTCCTGACAAGCTCCTCCATACTCTCCCTGTTCACACTGATCACCGTTAGACCAGCTCTTAGCAATGGAAAGCGAGCCATTGTGGCGCTTCTTTTAAACATTTTTTCAGGTAAGAATCATTGCATCTCTTGCATCTTCTGCTTTATCTTGAAATTTCAGTGATTCATTGATTTAACAAAAGGGCATTCGGGTTGCATTGCTGAATTGCTCCTACACCTAGCAACATGACATGCCTAATACAAGAAATTAACAATCATAGATGGTGTATATGCACAGGTGCTTAGTTTCTGTGTTGTGTATATTCTTTATGATTCACTCTGGATTGACTCTGAAGTGGGTGTAATGAGATACCTGTATGAGAGCAACTCTGAAATGGATTATTTTCCTGTAAACTCACAGCCTGAGTTTGTTTTTGAACCATTATGTAGGTTAACATTCAGACATCACATGGCACCACATATACTATGTGACAGTGTCTTGTGTGATCAACATCCCATGAAGTCATTTGGTGTACTAACAGAAATGTTTTTATTTTTTTAGTTGCTTTTTGTGTCAGCGCTCTCATTGCCTTCATAGTGTCTGTCGAGGAACAGATGCCTGAGATGTCCAAATTCCTTGGCTGGGCTTTTTACATCTGCTGTGCTACTCTTGTCTATGCCTCACTGGTGTCTGTGGCACTGGGCTTTGTGGAAGGCTCTTCCAGCATCGAGCCAGTAAACCCAGATGGAGGTCAGGGCTTGCCAGCACCAGCACTATCACCGTAGACCTACTCCTAAATATTCACTGCACATAAGTCTAATGGTTTTGCTGCACAAATGAATGACCCAAGTAGACTGGACTTTTGGGTGCAGTCCATTGTACCTCTTTATAAATAAACTGTCAATATATAAAATATAAAAGACTTTACCATTTTTGTTTATTTTATTATAGCAGGAAATGCAAGGTTATACCAATTTCCCCTGAGTGTGGTTCTCAGTAATGAAAGTGTAATATTGCCCCCCACTGGAAAGTTGAGGGTCATTATATTTATCCTACAATATGCATAAGCTTCCGAGGCTCAGCAAATATACAGTATTTAATCTACTAGATTGCTTATAGTGTATTCACCCAGTGTTTATTGTTCATGGGTTTGAGGATGCCAGACTATAAAACTATATATAACTTACTGTATAACTGATACTTCTTTGTAGTTTGAAGTGAATTGATTAAAAAAAAGGTTTAAGATTAAAGTAAGAACTCTGGATAGTTTGTTGTGTCTGAAATGGATATCTGAGCTACAAAGGTCTCCAAACAATATATACTATGCTGCTAAAATGAACACCAAAGTGAAAGAAAAGCCAATGTAAAGCATTTATAATATCTGTGTTTCACTGTTTAATACATTACCTACATTCTCAGGTTATATGTAACAGCATATGTTATTTACTATATGTTATGTGTTAACTAGCAGGAGTCCAAGAGTCATAAACAAAGATGTAATCCAGTAGCAATCCAATAACAATACTGTATATGTACATGTAATGAATGAGTGTAATACATATTATATATAATATATAATATATAATATACAGAGTATAATATATAGAGCAGTTACTTTACAACTACTTTTCATTAGAGATTAATATTTTATGACTACTTTCATATACAACCCCAAAGTCCTTTCCGCAAAGTAACTATTACAGAAGAATTGAGCTTAAGGCTGAAGAATAGTACATCTGTTATTCCAAGTTACATTTTTTATGACATAGTATTATTAGTACAATATGGATAATGTGCAACTTTAACATGTAAATGTTAAAAGAAAACCCACAAAATCATAAATACTAATCAAGCAGACAGAAGAATTGCTAATGGATGGTGACAGGAACACATTGTTCCATATGGACAGTTAATGTTCAGAATCTGGTCTATTTAGGACCAATATACGTGACAGTTTTGCCGGTTTTCTTCAGGGTTTCCAGCAGGACATCTGTGTCTTTGTCCGACTCGATGAAGACCTTCTTGTTAGGAAGATCAATGTCAAACTTTACATCTGTTGATAAGAAAAAACACATTTGAGGCAAACGCATACGTATAGAAACGAACTGTATCGTGCAAACTGCTGCTAACTTCACTGAAGTAAAAACTACGTTTACAGATAAAAAGTGCTGCATCTTACAAAGAATTGACGGTTGTTAATAGTTTAGCTGTTTTGGAACATGACTTTAGGAAACATTCATGAACTACATTACTATAGACACAGTGCATCAAGTCAGTTTAATGTTAGGTCTATGTCTTATTCGGGCTAAAAAATTATCTCAAAGATATCACATTAGCCTATACTGCATTAACGTAGACACATTACCTATTTTCTTAAGGACCCGAGTCACTGCACCAGAACATCCCTCACATGTCATATCAACAAAAAACTCGTGAGTCTGTGAATAAAATGAAACAAAAGAAAATGCTCATAAGAACAAATAAAATAGAGACAACAATGAGTCTGGATTTACATATAAACTGCTCACAGTAGCTAGCTGCTAATTTACCTAAATGCAATAAAAAAAATTAACTACTGATCTTCAAGACAATAATAAACTTAACAGCGTTGGTAAACTTGCTATTCAGAGATAAAAAATACGTACTTACAGTCATGATAAGCGTTTAGTCGTTTTAAGTAGAAAAAGACACACCGCGGAAACACAAATGAATAACAAACTCTGTTACTTTGAACTGACTGTGCCCGTGTGACTTAGGGATGATCGGTAAATTCCCGGAACTTTCCAAAAGTGTTTATGAACAGAGACCTCTTTTGGTTGAAGGAATATTGGATTTATTGTATACGCATTATTGATGAACTGTTATTTTTAGATAGACATACATTAATTGCATGATGGATATTAACATGCACTTTTCTATAGTTATGCTTTCATTTATTCCGTGTGAAAAAGGACACAACGTCGAAACACTGTATAGATGCTTGATTTGTTCTGCTATGAACACGTGACCAAATGACGTTTGAAGCTCAATTCCCGTGGTCGCAAACAACAGTACTATTTTGTAATCCGGTGAACAGCGGTTTGTCTGTGTATGAGAAACTTATTTAAATAATTTTACTGGCAGAAACAACAAGCACAATAAAAAAAAAAACTCATATTTTACAAACCACTTAAGCCCGCACTTTCTATATGATTTACTAAGAGTTGGTCTCGAGTCGGTAAAAATAAAAATAGTTCACTAAAAATACATGCATCCAATGCTAGAAATGTTATATTAGTTTTTTTTTGTACAGCATTACACGGTTGCCTTTTATTGTTTATACTCTCTAAAACCAGGTGAAGCCTTCACTGCATATAGATTACTATCTTTAATTTACCCTTCAAGCCACCAGATGTCACTAGCGTACACTGTCGTAAAAAAGCTTCCTCTAATGAATAAAAAAAAATACTTTGGAGTTATTGAGAAAGGTCACTACTTTTCTAATCAATTTCCCCACACAGACCTCATCGGATTTTTTATTTTAAGTACCATCGCAAGCAGTTTGAGGTCGCTGTACGCTGAACCAGCTGACAGATTTTACACAGACGCTCCCCGGTAATTGTACCAGCTGACCGAGTAGATCATGTGACCGGCCACAGGCACACTAACAGGGAAACGCATAAGAGGGAAAAGATAATTGCTCGTAGCGGAGTGAAATGGTCAGCTTTCAGGGTTTTAATACAAAACCTGATTAACAATGTATATAAAATGTGCAGTTTTCTTTAATATTTGAAGTTAGTTAAATAATAAGATTGGACTACAGCTGCTGTCGGCCTTGTGGTAAGTCTGATATAATCAATGAGGTTTAGACAGTAAGATCCGGCCGGTGTGTTTAGTGATGTTCTAGATAATATTGAACCGAAACAAATGTTTGTGAAAGGAGTTTTTGACGGAAATGTGAATGATCACTTAGATGTATGTGACTCGATATTGTGAGAACATATTCAAACTCAGATAATATTCATATATTAACTCTAGATGTTAGATGTTGTGAAGCTCATTTGGACATGAATCATATGGAGTCCAATGTTTTATTGTGAAACGTATTATGTTGTTGTAATTGTAAGGAAAGCATTGGATACCTCATTCCTCGTATGAATAAGTGAAGTTGTTTCATAAAACATAAACTTGTCAGTCTAGGAAGAAACTGTTTATATGCTGTCTCAGCAAACCACAATGATCAGCAGTTTCTCCGGGTGCTGATATCAGATCTGTATTGCTTGTATGCATGACAAAAAAAAAAGCTCATCATTTTTAAGTGTTGCATAACAAATTGTGCAAATATTATGTAAAACATTTCGGTTTCACTTGCACAATTTCTTCGTTAACGTACGCTTTTTACAAACTGACAAAGCAACACATGATTGTCATGTATATTATTAATATTATATACATAATTGTACATGTTTAAATGGCCTTGTACATGTTTAAATGGCCTTCAATAGACTATTAGTCATTTAAGAAAGAACCAATCCATAACAGACTTGTTTCTGTTGTGAAATACTAGATTAGATCAGATTTTTTTTGTATATTTTGATCCAACTCACTGTCATATGAATGTTGCTGTTGTCCTTTGTCATCACAGCAAATTACACAATCCACATATATTTGATTTGGCACAGGTTTTATGTCAGATACTCTTCCTTAGGACCAACACTGAGCCCCTCAGTGTCTGGGTTGGTTCCCTGACTGGGAATCAAACCTAGACTGTGGCATTGAGAGCGTGGGATCCGGCTGTTGGACCACCAGTTACCCAACCCACTGTCATATAAATACTGGTGAATATTTGTATGATAGTGGGTTGAGTGTCAGAATCATTAGACATATTGTGATATGATAATCTGCTTCAATATCTATAAGCGCTGATTCTAATATGGATCAGATTTGATCTGTTTTTTGTACACATTATTCAAGAAACTGTGTTAAACCCACTGCTTTACAGACTGTCCAGTTATGAAGAACTTGAAAAGAAATGCTTGTAAACTGCCATAATGCTTGGTATGAGTATCATATTAAGACACAATAGGGGTATTAAACAAACAGCCCGCAGCATGGGATTAACCTGATAAAGGTTCTAATTCAGCACAGCATATGAATTTAGAAAAGATTTTCTAAATTAAGATCATCATAGACGTATTGGTTATTGCACTCGGAAGGCAAACAGAGCAATAAGAGAAAAGTCTTAAATTCACTTATACAATTTGCTAATGATGTGTATTGTATACTCTACAGTAGGCAAATATAAGTATATAGATTTTTTTGCTCCACACTATTAATATTATGGGTCTATTTTATAGCTGATAACAAAACATAATTCAATAAATCCGTAAATGTGGAGTTTATCATGTTGGGAAATGAATTGCAGTCAGTTTATCTGTCTTGTAGGTGATATAAGTTCAGACCCTATGAATTATTAGAGATTTATGATATAATGTATGTACCTTTTCAGCAAGCTGATAAATTAACACTTTTAATGCTTTTGATGCTTTAGATGCTTTGTTGATATGTTATTAGTCCCTAAACTGATTTTTTTTTTAGACCAGGTGACTTGACATTGCACTAAAAATTGTGCAAGAGAATGTGAATTTGAGTTTTTGAGTATCTTTTATATATAGGTAAATAAATGTAAGTAAATAAAATATTATGTATTAATTAAATAAAATAAAATTTGTGCTGTCATAAGAATCTTTCAAATAATTGCTGTATTACTGGAATTTAAACCCACACTCATATTTATTTTATTTGAAAGGGGGAAAACAATTCCCAGCTGCTTGTCTCACACACACAGTAGTCTTTTGTCCTTTCAGTAAATGTTATGTGTACCGACACTCAACCGAGGTGACGTGCGCTGTGTCTGTGTCGCAGATGGCTTAATAAAAAATAATCAGATTTGATTTGTCTTTGATCTCAGCAAGCATGGACGCATGATCTCCACAGTGAAGCTACAAAGCAGTGAGACAATTTGAGGAAAGCACAGCCGAGCAGCACAGCCATGGCTTCAGATATCAACTATCAGGACGGTAACTGAACTGAATGTGCATTAGGAATCGGCTTATTTTAAACCTAAGCTGATTTTTGGGCTGATTATTTGTGACTGCTTGCTTGCTGTTTTTTAGTAGATTTATGTCAAATCTATT
>JAOTRN010000036.1:12725656-12736753 GCA_028566695.1 Bagroides melapterus
CATTGATATTGCAGGTGCAGTGAGAGAGGCTGACTGAGAGAGAGAGAGAGAGAGAGAGAGAGAGAGAGAGAGAGAGATCATTTTTAGTGAAATGCAAAAGTAATGAGAAATTGTCACCTGCTGTCCAGGAGAAATTGGTATATCCATTTATGATTAAAATAAGAAATAAGGTTTACATTTGCATTTATGTGTGATGTATGTTATTTTTATATTTTATATTAGATATAGTCTGTCACTGATAACTTGTGTTTGCTTTAGAATTTTAGTCAGAATCTCAGACAGATTAGAAGATCAGAAGTGAAATAATACAGTTCTGTTTACTGTGGTAGACTTTAAAGGATTTAGTGACAGAGATTATTATAGTCCTGAATGACAGGTGAGATGCTGGATATAGATGTTGTGCTTTAATGTGGTATATGACCTTGCAGTGAGTCACAATTTTGTCATCAGTCTACTTGTTGAACTGCACCGCATACAGTTTACTACAACAACTGCTGCATGCCTGGACTGACAGAATTAATGAAATAAATTAAATGAGTAGTTTGTCAAACATTATGCTGATTGTGAAATTAAACAGAGTTGAAATGTTATTCGGTGTACAATTTATTAATAATTATTATTCAGTAGGTGAAAAGCATCTGGAGGGATTCAGGCTTGCAATCTCCTGACTAGCCTGTGAGTCAAAGGGACTAATATTGACTGTGTTATTTGGTGGGAAGGATGGTGTTACACTGTACCCTGTCAATCAGATTAACATTAACCAATCTGTGAGCTCATGTATATGAAAGCAGGCAGTTAGAACTTTCCTTCAGGTATGTTAAGCAGCTCATGTTGCACGATCAGGAGTCTCTGGCTTTGTGTGTCTGAGAAGATGTCTATGCTTGCCTTGACTACCCTACAACGCTAGCTATAACACTAGTTATGCAGCACCCGAGAATTACCTAATGGGTGATGGAAATGATCAATGGCTAAAGCTTGGTGAAAATGTAAAAAAAAAAAGATGTACTGTACATACAGATTGGTGTGTGATGGTCATTTTTTTCATTACAGTATGCTATGGGGTGGTGTTTTCTAAATCACTTTGTCATTTTCTGTCTAGTTTTTGGTTTGCGGTTGTGTTTCTGCTTTGCTATAATGTTTTCTAATTTGTAGTTTTGTTTTGTCTTGCATTTTTAGAGTTGTGCTTTTGTTGTTTGTCTGGTTGTGTTTGTTGGTTTGCTGATTTGTTTGACTTGTTGTTGTGTTTTTAATTCTGTTGTATTTTTCATTTGTTTGTGTTTTTGGATTTGTTCTTTGCTCTTAACTGTTGTGCACCACTACATATCAGTCATATTACTTATATTAATCAACAAGATTAAAGAGGAACAAAACAGAATCACTGACAACTTTTGCAACACATTAATTAAACATGAACATTTATTCATATAGCATTTATTATATTTCCAGTGATGATGAAAACCAAAAGGAAATTATTCTCTCACAGAGGAACAGATTTTAAACATGGGATTCGTCCCACATTGCATTTTGAAAATACAAAATTATACATTCTTTTGTGAACTCACTGGACCACTGCACTCACTGTATGTACAACAATAGCTTTGTGGCCAACTAAACTGAGACAGCTGCCATAAACATTGGGCCTAGAACATTTTTGGGGGTCCAAACAACAAGCACAATCCGGCACAATGACTCAGTGATCAGAAAGAGATGAGAAGGACATGCAATCGCTTCAACGGCAGCTCAGCCCCATGCGTGTAGATCTGTGTGTTTTATGTGTGAGTGTGTGTATGTGTGTGTGTGGTGTTAATTTCCACATGTCCACATCACAGAGTCCAAACCCAGTGATTCCGTATGGCGCTGCAAATCCCTATTGACTGCATTTCACATGTAAACAAGTTGGCAAATACAGGACCATACACAACACGGCACAACAGTGACAAAATAAAAATAAAAAAATCTGAAATAGAAGGGTTTTTTTTTTGCAGGGTAAGCATTATACACTTTCACACTGCATCAATACCATAGCAGAACTCGGCAGACAGGAATGCAATGTAGATTGTCTGCTTGGTTACAAAGGAATCGTTTTATATATGAATTTGATTACCTTTTAATCCTAAACCTCTTCACACTGGCAAACATTAGGGGAAACAAAACAGTGCATGTTTTCACATTCAAAAATACTGCATAAAACTGATAACTAATCACAAAGCACGTCTTATATGCTTGTGATGAATGCAAGAATCTATACAGGTCACTTATAGACTCAACATTTCAAATGTATTTTGATATATTGTATATTTCTACAGTATATGTAAATATCCAAGGACCAGCCTCAGCTTCAGTCTAAATAAATGTAATCTACTTTTTACAAAAAAAAAAAACAATGCTCCTTAAAATTCGTTGATTTTACAGGTGGTCCATTTTCCGAAAGGTAAAAGCTAACAAATGCCTAGCACACATGAAGTCGAACACTACACTGTTTCAATCCACCAAACACGCAGCAATGTTATATCAAGTGCTTCAACATTACTGAATCCTTAGTTATGTACAGCATGGAGAATAACTCAGATCTAATATCATCTGTATCTCTATTTGTATTTTTTCAATATGTCATCTTAACTTCTTTGCACTTATTTTTGAAATCCTAAAGAATTTAGTCTGCTGTTTAGCAAAAGCACACATGAAGCCAAACATGCTCTTGGAGTTACATCTCACTGTAGAAAACAAAAAACGTGCAATTTTTTACGGGGACGGGGAAGACCGGGAACAACAAATCATTCAATTTGGTGCCACATTATCAAATTTGAACATAAGATGAGACTGGCTTTGTTTCTGGTGCTAAAGTACTAAAATAAATGCGACACACAGGAGAGTTATGTATCAGCTCAAGCACTAGAAGATGCCCCTTGACTTTTGAAGTCATGCAACATACAGTATATTACATATCAGTACATGAATAAAACTGTAAACACCAACCACATTTAAAGGGATGGATACTCTGCCATCATCCCTAAACAGCACAGAAGCACAACATTTGCTATTCTGGGTTGAACATATACAAGCAATAGTTGCTCAACTTAAAAATAATAATAAAAAAAAGTATATGTAATAATACTGTTCAGTAAAGGGAGATCTAGTGCGTTTGTAGTATTTCTTTGGAGTTATTTCCTGTCAAAAATAATTGTAAGTAAATACCCTGATATGATTGTTGATTTGATTCATTTTATTTTATCTTGATTCAGTTCTACTGTGATCGTGTCTCCAAAGATCCAGCTAGAGCTAAAAACTATGAACTCATGCCAAAACCCTGTAAAGCATAAAGTTCCACGTGGAGTATTGTGAGAGAGACAATTTACAACAGTTGCACAATGAGCATAGATATAAACTTTTTTAACGGGTTGTTAAACAAATTCTGCTTTTTTCAAAATATATCATGGATTCGCAATTTACAAAATTCAGAATTATCTGCTTTAGACAGGAAATAACTCATTCAATTCTCTTTCACACAGATCTCCCTGAAATTCACAAATTCACCATCTTTTCTTAAATCACAGTCCTGATGGGAGTATTTTTGAATACATGTGCTTGCTAGAACATGACCTCTTCGCAGCTTCCATAGTCACTTTCCACCATGTCTGAGTCAGCACGGCCTCGAGAGGAGCGAGTGGCTATAGCAGAGCGTGTGGAGGAGCCACAGTCTGCGTATGATGGCTGGGCCACACTCAGCCGCACGCTCAGCCGCTTATACCCCGTTGATACGTTGTCCATGCTGCGTGTGTGATGTGTGGGGTAATAACTGATGGCTGTGTACTCATTAGGACACTGAGAGCTGGGCAGCGGCAAGCCATCAGGTCCTAGGAAGTCATCCAGGTTTTGATGGCTGTAGCAGGGTGGCAATGGAGCACGACGTTCACTGCGCTCCAGTGGGAATGGAAAACCGCCAAAACGAGAGTTGCGCCGGGAGTCTGTGGCAGGCAAGGTGGGGTATGTGCTCTCGACAATGTCGAATTGTGGGAACTCCTGAACGGTGGGACGTCCAAAGTAGTCCGGATCAGCAGGGTACACTGAAAACAGGGAGAAGACATGAACATAAATAAAGTGGACCTGCTTGCAAGCTCCAGTATATACATTTGTTTGATACAGTCAGCATGTTGCTGGCATGTCATAAAAAAAATTACATTTAACAACTTGCCTATCCTCTTATTTGCCAGAAACTGGTTAAATATTTCCATACTCACCTTCATAGCTCGGATCCCAGTTGTTTTTTCTGATGGAATCATTATCTGAGTTGGATGATGGGGGATGAGGAAGGTTAGGGGCTACACTGCACACTACAGGGCCCTGAGCCTTATGACCCCGAAGGTTCGGATCCCTTTGCTCACGAGGCTTTAGAGAACGGAAGGGGCTGTGGTCCAGGTCGTTCCCACCAATCAATGTGTTCATCTCCATAGGAGGTGAGTCTCCTCCGTCACGCAACATGGTTTTGGTCAAGCCCGTAGGGAAGTAACCATTTGAGTCTTGAACGCAAATCGGTTTGTGCTTCTTGTAACTGACGTAGCGTTTTCGAAAGTACACAAAAGCAGCAACGAGCAAGATGAGGCTGACCACACCTGCACAGATCTCAGCGATCTCTACATATCCAATACCTCTTGATACCAGAGGCAGAGAGTTACAACGGATGGAGCCGTCTTCCATTACACAGCTAAATCCACTCAGACAGGTATCAGGAGAGCATTCCTCCTTCAGTGACTCACATCTGTATTTGAACAGTGACAAGGGATATAAATGTGAGCCAGACAGCCTCGCAATTTCAAAATTATACAGTACATATGCAATTATATACACATCATACCTGCTTCCAGGAAATTGTTCAGAGCAATTACACATGTAACCTTCAATCTTTGGCACACACAGGTTGCCAGGGCCACAAGGCTGAGTCACACAAGGGTTATTCAGTTCACAGCGTGGGCCCATAAACTGCGGTGGACAGCTACAGCTGAACTCTGTGTCAAAAACAATCACAATCATCCACACAGATCCACAAGTTATTTCACTGGAGATCGAAGTTGGAGCACAGAAATCACTGAGCATTGTGTTCTGATTTTTGAAGGGGAAGCATTTAAGGGGTCATTTTAGTTTAGTGTCTTTTTAGCGTTGCAGAAAGTAGTGCCACTGCATGGAAATATGCTTAGAAATTTGCTGAATATAAATGAAAATCACCAATTACCAATTAACAGCACAAGTAAAAATAAAATGTATCATGTTATGGTCATATAAACTAATTTTCCCCCTCTTTTGCTTCTAGGTAGTATTTTAAGTCTAAGCTAATGCAAAATGCTAATGGAAAAAATGGAAATCAATTCTAATTATGTATATTACATTTACATTATGCAAATGTCATTTGCATACAAGACCGACATATTGGCTACATCTACATATATATTTAATTATTTGGCAGACAGATTCATCCAAAGTGACATACAAGTGAGGTAGAATACTGCAGAGCACCTGCAGAGCCAATAGTTTGAAAGAAGGAACCATCTTAGCAATTGGTAGGAAACATTCACAGCATTTTGGCAGACTCCCTTATTCAGAGCAACTTATATTTTATCTATTTTATACAACCGAGCAATTGAGGGATAAGGGCCATTACTAAAGCACCTAGCAGTGGCAGCTTGGTGGATTTGAATTCATAAAGCTCTGAGAGAGCAGGTTTCCAATATCTTAACTAGTGAGCTACAGCTTTGATGCAATTGAAACAAGGGTAAGAAGGCTGACCAGCACACCAGTATTACACAACAACTGCATTCATGTACAGGGATTAATCCTTACCTCTGTTAAACTTTTCCTGACAGGTACCTCCATTCTCACAAGGGTTACTGGCACAGATTTCATCTTTGCAGCATTGGTGCTTTCCAAAGAGTCGGTTTCTCAGCGAGCCTTCATCTGTTCTCACAGTTTGCCCGTTAAAGTATATTCGCTCCATACAGCCCTTAAAGCCTCGTGCGTTGGCATTAGGGTCGGCATTGGCAAGCAGCAAGACCCCATGAGATTGAGTCAGCCTGCAAGGTTCCTGAAGGTCTCTGGAGATGGAGTGTATGTGGTCCATGGTGAGCCTCAGGTTAGTTCCTCTGACCTCCAGGGAGATGTCGTGCCACTGGCCATCAGCCACCAAATGAGTGCCCAGATGCAGGACACTAGGTTGCAGATTTCCACAGCTGTACTGGAACTGGAGCTTCTTCTCCACCAGCTGCCCAGATGTTAAAAATGCTTTTTATTTATCAACATTATTTTCATCAACATTAATTTTATACTGTTTTTTATTTGGAACACTGAGCTCCTATTGAATTTCCAGAACAAGAATAATTGTTCAATGTTCCTTCCATCTACCCATTTATCCACTCACAAAAAAGAAAGTATATTAAATAAGATTTGTGTCTTAGTTTAGGAAAAAATAAATAACACCCAGAAACCTTGGCCTGTTTTTTTTTTTGTTTTTTTTTTTTTTACTAAAACACCTGTTTCAGAAAATTGTCCAATGATGCAACAGACATTCTTCAAAAATAACAGGAGGTCAACAGATATATATTTTTAAATTTCAGAGAATAGAACACAACAAACACATTACACTGGGCCATGACCTTTAAAACACTGACAACCATCAGTATAAGGGCTTTAAGCTGTATGCTAGTACAAACTAAATGAATCCAATGTTTACAACGGGAATTTGTTGCAAACATTCAAGCTTATTTTGAAGTTAAGTTTTGCAGGATGTTTCATCTGTGTCTCCATTTACAACTAGAGTAAAGACTACACTTAATGAGAACGACTCAAGACATAAACACATTTACAATGTGAGAGCAGGAAAATGGGTTAATCCAATATCACATGCCATCATGCTGAAGAGTATGCCACCCTAGAAGTATGTGCATTCAACATAGAGTGTTACTGACAGCTCATGCAGATTAAGCTCAGAGGAAGCTGACTTTGAACGGTCATGTGCTACTAGGATGATCCAGGTGGTTTAATAGTTTTCAGGCCAACAACTGCCAAAAAGCATATAAGCCAACTGAATGATTTCATAGTTAATAGACATTTCACTAGCTCAATAAACTGCTGGGAAGTGTAGTTGTATTAAAAAAAAAGCAAAAGTTCAACAGGAGTGAGTAAATTGCTTCTTATTTTTGGCTGACATAGGTCTGAAGGTGGTGCATTTTGGTTAAGATATATACAGCCATCCATAGTCTACACTGCTCATCCTACAGGGTCACAGGGAACAGGGAGCTTATCACAGGCGACTTGGGGCATAAGGTAGGGTACACCCTGGAGCCTACAAAGTATGCCTTTGTCCTAGGGAGGAAACTAGAGTACCCTGAGCAAATCCCCATAGCACTTTGAGAAAATGCATACTCCACATACACATGGTGGAGGCAGGAATCAAATCCCAACCTTGGAGCTGTGTTGTGACCAAGAAACTGTGCCCCCTGGTTAAAGTATAATGGTATGGTATTTCTGACTTTCAGCCATCCAAGCACTTTTGTAAGTAAAAGCAGTACAACTGTACAGAAAACCATCCACTTCAGCTCCACAAAGATCACGCTGAAACCAGGACAAGGCATGTTGACTGGTTTTTGCCTCCTCAGCCACTGCACTTATAAATAATGAAGTTACCCGGGTTTGCATACGCATAAGCTTTATACCATGTATCAGCTTCTTTGCCTTTAATTAAAAATGCAAAACCTTGTCGAATATGCATGAAATTTGTAAGCATAACACTGAATCCGAAGCCAGTCGATGTATTATTAATGCCGATCATCTTGATGCCAGACTTTTAATTGCTGCAGCAGAATCCGCACTGAGAGTGCAATGTGCTTTGATGTATCAGCACTAAGCCTTATGGGATTTGTCCTTCGTTCGCTTTCATTGGACTGGTCGTTCTCTTTCAGTTCTGTTGTGTTATATTGGTGTGAGTTGGATAAGCAGTTTTGCCCCAGAGGCTTCATGGAGGAGGGGTATGTTTGATCAGACTTTAAGCTTTTTGTGGGTGCTACCGAGATTGACAGGTAAGAACTTTGCTTTGTTTCCAAAGTCTGCATTAATAACAACAAAAACAAACAAAAAGGTACTTGGCTTCAGAGGAATTGCTGTCTGCCTACAAAATAGCCTGCAGCTTCAATTTTACAAGTTGTAACAGACAAATCTTCTGCTGAGGGTGCATGTGTGAATGAATGAAAAGACTCTCAATTCACTTATTCACGATATATAGCTTATAACTTATTACTTGAGATGAGAGGAAGGAAATAAACCGATTGCACCTTATTGATTAAGTCAAAGGAAATAATTAGACAGAAGTTGAGCTTTGAAAATCATCAGCGTCTTTTTTTATATACAAATGATATTATATGCCTGATTCTGCTTCATGAACATGATTCATAAAACAGTTCAGATGTATTCAACTCTTCTTTGCTAATTGAATCATTTTTAATACATCAATTCAATTTTTTTCAATTTAATTCAATATTCTGTCATCCACTGCTGTTTCTGAATTGCTAATAATTTGCAAATATACTCTGGAGCTTCATAACCTGTAACTGATCACGTCTACATAAGTAGAAGTCTACAAAACTAGAAGCACTCAGTGGAAATGCAGAGGCCTGTGCCAGGCACTTGAATGAAATATTCCATTATAATCTTTAAATAAGGGATGATGTGGGTGGAGGTTATATTTCTTTAAAGTAAAGGTTATCATTTTAAGGAGTTGTGCTCTGGGTATAGCTCATGTGAATGGCTTTGGGAATCGTCCATGCAATTCAATCTCCAAACACTGTCAGACCAACTAGATAAATTCTTTAGATAGAGGATGTAGACCCGCATCGGGCCTCTGAGAAAATGGAAGGAAAGCAAAACTCATTACAATCTAGCCATAACATGGATACTAGGAAAACTGTATCAACTGACTGATATACCAGAAGATTAAATTGACTGCTACAGAGCCAACAATAGTAACATGCCAATCTCCATCTGAATTTTCTTCTCAAGTTTTAAATAACTGCCTTAAACACAACCATTAACAGCAAGGTAAGGGACAATAAATGTGAAGACTATACTCAGAAGACAATACCACCTGTTGTTATCGTCCCTTAATTGCAGAATGTATTGATTTCCCTCAAATTTTTGTCTTTGAGTGTTGTAAAGACTGTTGATGGTAAGCTGTAATTGAGGATTGTTGATGACAAGCTGTAATACCTGTAATGTTCCCCAGTCAGAGGCATTAGTTGTCATCACTGTGCCTTCCACTTCAGATGTTTTCATACGAAGAGACAGGTGAAAGTTGTGTTTTTCCTCCTCGGTCTCAAAAAGGTATTTTAGATAACCATGCCCATCAAATTTCATGGCTGAGTCTGAAATGCAGAGTGTAAATTATAAGTTCAATTCAGAAATCGACTTAAGTAGGAAAAGCTTCTAATGATAAATTAGAGGAATACATTAAACATGAATCTCTTGATAATGTTATGATATCACTGAAAAATGTGACTAATTCAACTACAAAAGACAAAAGTCATATATAACATGTTATTATATTACATGTACAAGCACAGGAATGTTTTAATATTTACTGTCTCACAATAATAAAATTTTGTTTATTTCATGCTCAATCAATTGTATATTGTAATATTATTCAAAGCTGGATTGTATAACTTGTATTCTGTGTTGATAAATCCTATTGCAAAGAATATGGATAACCTTTATAAAAACATATCTTTTGAACTATTTTGACACTGAATGAATATTGTCCATGAGGATTTTAGTTGTTCTGTTAATCATCATAATAATATGTGTTGTTCTGTTTTTTTGTTTTTCTCCTACCATTACAGCTGCACACGCTTTCCCAGCTGTGATGTGGAGTGAAGAAGCTGGCCCGGGCCGTGCTGTAATGCCTCACCCTCTCCTCGTTCATCAATACAGTATGTCTGCAGCCTGGTTGAGGGCAGCCGTCGACCATACAGCCATTGCCCCTTACTTTGAGTATGCTCAGTCCCAGAGAGGCATTAATGCGCTCCAGTGCAGCCATTAAGCGCTGGGCATCCACAGGCCAAGCCGAGTTGTTTTGAGCCTTGTTCACCAGCAGGACCTGTACCTCCGGGCTGTGAGACAGCTGTTCCTGCTGCAGGCTGGCAATGTGTAGCTCCACTTTGGGTATGTCCAGATTGCGCTGAAGTATCCTCCAGTACTCGGACACAAACTCCTCAGCACTTAGGCCAGCCAAATGCAGGGTGAAGCCCTGATCGAGCTCTTGCTGAGATGCAGCCCATATATGTACCCGAACTCCAGAATGGACAGTGAATTTGCCATCTGTTACACTCACATTGAGAAAATAAACGCCTGGCCAAAGAGCCTTCTCCGCTACAATCTTTCCATTCACAGAGTCCATAGAGAAGTGACCGTTGTGTGTAGTTTCTAGCTTGTAACTCAGAACATCCTGGGGGTCCTGGTCAGAAGCATGTAGCTTACCAATTACCCGCCTGGAGAACGTTTGCTCAGTTGTAGTTATGAACACATCCAATGGGGTCACGGCAGGAGGGAACTTGCTGTCTTCTGTAACGTTGATTTTAACAACACATATGGAGGACAGAGGAGGGTGACCACTATCGGTTACCTACAAAGACAGGTATACAAATTATTAGCTAGTATAAGACACATCACGGAATTATTTGCTGTGCAGCTTTTGCTGTGCAGTTTTTTTTTTTTTCTTTTTCTCCCAGTAAAACTAGTGACGTGAGTTGTGAGGATTCTTTTATTGGCACACATTAAAAATCTATTTTTGCACATCTTTATACCTGAATTTTGAGCTCATGCTGAGACTTTCCTCTATTCCGAAGTGAGGAGGCCAGAGAAAGGAGACCCCCCTGGTCTACATGGAAGTGTCTGCCTTCATTTCCAGAGACAATGTGGAAAGTAAATGGAGGTCCATTCTGAGGTGTGTCCCTGTCGGTGACCAACAGTTGCAGAATGCTACTGCCCACAGCTTCCTCTTCCTGCCACACAATTAAACAAGATTAAAGGCATAAGTATGTCTAAAAGTAGCATAATGTGCCT
>JAOTRN010000036.1:12736853-12749486 GCA_028566695.1 Bagroides melapterus
ATTTTAACAAACTAGAAGTGCAAACAAAATCTTTTCAGACTTATGCACAGTTAGAACTCTGTAATAATAAACCGATCAAAGATTTTTGTTTAATATATATTATCTGTTTTACAAACCTCAACAATATAATGTTAAGAAAGACATTAAGGGTTTCTCATGTATATATACATGATATTCTATTTGTCCTTCTACATATTACATATAGTGCAGATTTCTACATTAGATCATACATTTTAAGATAAGGGCAACATCCAATGTGTTAACAAATGTTTTGTTAGATTGAGTTCTCAGCCCTGTTATGCTACAGGACTGCTGTAAATTCTAGAAAAAGTAGAGTAATTAATACTGACTACTGCCAGTTTCAATAGATTTTCTGGATAAAATGATAAAACTGCCATGCAGGCTTATATCATAACCAACAATGGAAAACAGCTAGAATTATTGAAAAAAAAAAAATGAACAGTGTTCAATTTCTTTTCTGCTTTCATCAACACATTGTCCATGGTAGATAACTGGGCTATATAACACTACATACTTTAAAAAATAATATTTAAATTAAAAAAAATAAATTAAAAACCTCCAAGAAGATAAAGGGGACCAAATATATCAAAGTGTATGAATATACTGTTCAGACCTCATGCTGTAATTCAGCTTGAATACATGCACACCTTGCCTTCTCCCCTCAAGCTATTACAACTGGAGCACCTAATTGAAACAGAGTGCCCAGCTGGCAGAGATAAGCCTCACTATTCCTAACTATCCCCACTGTGCCAAATAGTCTGAAGACACCTTGTGTGGAGGTAAATGAATTGTGAAAAGAGTCTCCAAGTGAGCATGGTCGGGTCTATGATTAGATCACAGGAATGTGGCCGCATCCAAAGGAGTTAACAACTAGAGTAAATATTTCTGCAGAAAAACTGACACAGAAGCAGGTCTGTTGATTTATTAGTCTTGGTTGGTTGTCTCCTCAGGCTACTCTCTCCGTCCGTTTTAGTCAGGTGTGTACAAAGCTTCAAGCCAGTATTATCTCAAGACAAAAATGAATTCCCCCATACCTGTAGCACAAGGCTATGGCTGGTCTGAGAGAAGACGGGATGGTTGTCATTGACGTCAGACACTGTGACGGTCACCTGGACTGCTGAGGAAAGAGGAGGCTGCCCCTCGTCAGCAGCCTGCACAGTCAAAGAGTAGTGTGTGATCTGAAAGACAGACGTCAAGGGGATAAACGCAACCAGTTTCTGACATTGCACTCATACATGCTCTAGTGTGTACAATGAGTCAACTTAAGATGAAAAGTATGGTAATGAAAACTAAAAGAAACAAGTTTGTGCTTGTTAAGGGCAGAGAGCACAATAAGTCGAAAGTCATTCTTTACTTCCACCTTCTTTTACTTATAGCATGAATGAGCTCACCTCTTCCCTGTCCAGTGTGGAGTGCACTTTGATGTGTCCTGTCTGGGGATCAATGCTGAACTGTTGCCATGGGTCACCGCTCACAATGGAATAGTGGATGAGGTTGTTCTGCGGTCCATCAAGGTCAACAGCTGTCACCTGAGAGAGAGAGAGAGAGAGAGAGAGAGAGAGAGAGAGGAAGAATGTGGGTGAAGAAGAGCAATTGACTAAGAAATCTTATAGGGGTGGCTAAAGCTGTGTAAAAGCTGTGCTACATGATGGTCTAGATCACAATACCACATTATCACAAAATAAGTTTACTGAATATACACAAATACACATCTGGGATACACACACTTCACATATTAGTGCTTCCCAAACATTAGTACATTTTATGAGATCACCATGTTATTAGGATTTAATTCATCACTGCGACATGACAATATGGTAGCATTTAGTTTGAATTGAGTTGTCAGCTCTTATTTATGGAAAAGTGAGGAATTAATGCTACAGTGGGAAACAAGTAAGATAGATGGGACTGAAATACTGGTTGAGCATGTTCGAGTGAATGTAACTGTCACTAAATCTAGAGGCGTGAAAGAAAGGAAGGTTAGAGCAGGAAGCCATGAAACCTGGTCTCATTTGATAACGTTATCGTTAGGCACCAGTGACAGGTGAGGGAGCCTCGCAAGCATACCTGCATCACTGTATCTCCAGGCTGGAGATTTTCAGCGATTTCTGCACTATAGTCTCCACGGCTGAAGATTGGTGGATTGTCATTGATGTCAGTGATGTTGACAAGAACCATAGTGATGTCAGCTAATCCTTTGCCTCGTGCCCCCTCCACTGACAGGTAATACTCACGACGGAGCTCGAAGTCCAGAGGAGCGTTCACCCACAACACACCTGCAGCATAAAATAACAAAATTACTGCCAGTGGAGCAAAGAGAACATTGCATTACTTCAGGATCAAAGGAAAGAGGTCCATTTGCTCTCCATCTGTTGGATTAAAAACTACAGTGTGTACAGTAGAGTTTGTGCATGCAAACCTATTGTTCACTAAGATTAACACAGCAGAGCAGCGGGCTGACTCAAAGCAAAGAATTAACTTATCAATTCTATAGCAATGACATCCAGTTAAGGATTGGAATGCTATAAGCCTGAGAAACCCTTTCGTGATGCATGATCTTGCTTTTCAAGCATGCATGAAGATACGCACGATCTAGACTTCGGATATGTACAGACTGAAATGTCTTCATGGGCAAGTCAGAACAACAATTTACAGATTAAATTCGCTCCACAGGGGAAGGATCATTGGGGATTTCCTTGCTCAAAAGACAACTATTAAACCAGAGACATTGCACAAAATCTGGTCATTATGTAGTGTGTTTAATCAGGTGTCTTTGAGAAGAGAAATTCTCCTAGAGTCCAATTTTGCTATACTAGAGTTGGGAATATGTGGATTAAATGTTAACTCTTTCCAGTGAACCACAGAATCGAACAATTTTGCTCTTCAAAGCAGGCTGTAAAACCAAACCAATGTATTTGCACAACCAACAGCATTGGCAGAATTGAAATAAACTAAACACAGATGGACCCGCAATTTACCGAAAGCATTTTTGATTAATTACTGGTTTACTAAATGTCAGTTCAAAATACATCTCATTTAATATATTGGCTTGAATTTGACTTGTTAGCCATTATATATTTTATTAATTACACATAATATTGTCTAGTTTGTTGTTACTTTTTTGCCAGAGGGCTGTTGTTGATGTGTTGTTGATGTTTGAACTTCTTTGCCTAAACACTTTCTAATTTCTACAAGCTTGTAAAGAATGTGAAAATGGTCCTTAGTAATGTAGAATATAGTCAATTCATATATCATTAAAAGTTGATATATATAAGTGTGGGTTTTAAACCTTGGTTAGCAACCAATGCAAGATTTTACTTATTTTGAAATGGAAGTGAATTCCTGTGAGAACACTTTTTTCTCTATCACTAACTTAGTTCAGACCTGGTCCTTCAGCTTCATTCTCCATCTCCTGGCATGTTGAGTAATGCATTTTTACTCTTCCAAAATCTGATTTAGAAGAAGGCTGAATTAGAAGTTTGCTCTCCTTTGTTCGAATCAAAAAATCTTCTGATCATCATACAAGTTCATGTTATACCTGGGCATCTTCACTCAATTCTTACTTACTATTAAACTCTTTATATTATGTATTTCAGAAAAGGTCTTGTATAACCAACATTCTGTCTTCATCAGCTGCAGTGGATGTTAAAATCTTTACACAGTGAGGGATACACCAAATTAGAGCAGTTAAATATGGTTGAATAACGAAGAATGAATATGAAAATATTAAACTGAATAATGTATATTTACTTTATGTGTCTCAACAACATTTAGAGGTGGTTAACCCCCTAAAACTGCTTTAGTAAATCTCATGTCATTAGGAGAGACTGTCTTGCTATAACAGAATACATAATGAGAACAAATGAGTCATGAAAAATGACAGATCCATAAGTCTAATAGGCAAATCGTCAGACACACAATGAAAATACGTTTCATTGTGTTCTCATGCTCATTTTAAGTCTTATGCCATTATTGAATTCACACCCATAGCGTCATCTGTGTACCTTACACAGGATTAAATGCAGCAACGATAAAAAAAAAAAACTGAACTGTGACACCTACTGGCTGATGCCAACTTGCACAAAAACACAAGATCATCTTTTTTTTTGTACTTTAAATTTAATATCCAATGACATCTGCAGGATATATTCAGATAATTTTGCAATTCTAAATTATTTGCCAAATGTCATAAATAAATTATCTAAATCTAGGAAGAATGTCAGAAAATAGAACTCTGAGAATGTGAGATAAGGAAAACAGATTTGGTGAGTTTTAAGAGTTGGTAGAGAAAGGAGGTAAAATGAAAGAGAAGCTAAACAGTTCAATATCATGTTAGTACAGGCTCTCCAGCTCTGCCCTTTCTAATCCTCAACCTTGGCAGGCTCTGTAGGTGCAGCGTAACTTACCTGAGAGCAAAAGTAGACAAAGAGTCTACGCTCCCTATCTCTTTTGTGTTTAACAATACTATTTTTTTTGTTGTTGTTGTTTATGGATTGCAAAATACCGTGTAATTACAGTGCATTCAGCAGATGTTGGATTATTATCAATTTACATGTAACACAGTACATTTGCTTCTAGTTATACACAAATTATTGCAGTAAATTCAACATAAATATAAATATGTTCAATTTGTGATTACAGATACTGTGCATCATACAACACAGCAATATAATGTAATGATAAATAAATAATAAATAAATAATAAATAATAATTTAAAAATCTACTTATTGTAGCAATATTTAAGCATCCCTGAAGCACGTAGCACATAGCTGTATGTGTGCTAGAGTTGTCATTAAATAATAATTAGATTCATCATTCCTAATGCATTTCTAATGTTATATACCCTTAGGTTGTTTCTCAGGGCACTATTTCTCATTTGCAGATTAATATCAAACATATATGAAAGATCAAGTAGCCTCACCTGTCTCAGAGTTCATCTGGAACCTTCCATCCTCGTTGCCAGAGATGATGGAGTATCGGACAGGTTCGCTGCCAGTGCCATCTCTTGTTTGGGCAGAAACACTAATTACCTCTGTCCCCACAGGCAAGGATTCTGGGATTTCGGCCATGTACTCAGGGCTCTGAAACACAGGCTGGTAGTCATTCAGATCGACTACATGCACAGTGATGTTGGCTAAGGAGAAGAGGTGATTAGGAAGACCCCGGTCCGTAGCTTTGACTCTCAGCTGAAAGGTGGATTGAACCTCATCAGCCAAAGAGTGCTCCAGACGCAAAATACCCGAAATCTCATCCAGAGAGAAGAAACCACTGTCTGCTCCTTGCAGGGAGTACCTCACCTCTGAGTTTATACCTGGGAAAGTGAGAGACACCTTACATAAAGGACACAAGTTTCTTCTCCTGTTCTATCTGATCTTATAGAAATATAAAATATTTTAATTCGATCAGTGTGTCTTAGAGCATCTTTAATTTGGGTTTCAATCTGGGAACATGCTAACAATCTAAAATTCTTTCATTATATTTAAAACGAAACAAAAAAAATGTTACAATTGTTTTGTCTGCAAATAAGTTCAGGTAGCTCAAAACAAATAGGAGCCCAAGGCAAAGAGCTACAGTAGATCCTGTATCCTATGCATGTTCCCACACACCACAAGGTGTGTCCTGACACTCCCTTAGTGTTTCTCTGTCCAACTCTCAATCCCAGATCAAACATAGCACACCTTGACTGCTTCATTCTGCTCTGTCACAGAGCCATCAATATAAAAGCATTCTGCAAACTCTAACTTTATATGAACTTCTTGTTCAGTTTTGATAATGGCAATTAAAGACAATTTTAATATGCCTGATGAGAGAGCTAGTTGACTGGATTCATTTTGCTTTACAGATATTTTTCATGTACAGTTGTTGTGTACATACCTGTGTCTGGGTCTTTGGCATAGATGACTGTAATAGGTGTTCTAACAGTGGTGTTATCAAACACCATTATCTCATAGTGGTCACTGGAGAACCGGGGTGGATTGTCATTTACATCCTGAACCTTAAGTATAATGTCTGCTTGGCATGAACGCCCTCCTCCATCGGTCGCCTTGACAACCAGGTTGTACTCTGTTTCCTTCTCACGGTCCAAGACAGCTAGAGTAAACAGCTCACCTGTTCATAACAAAGACATACCTGTGTCATGGCTTTCTGTGAAAAGTTAAGTGGTAACAAAGACAATAAACACCTCAAAGGATTTTTTTTTTCTGAAACAGGCACACTTACATGTACATCATTTGGCAGATGCCTTTATCCAGAGCAACTTACATTTATCTCATTTATACAACTTAGCATTTGAGGGGTTGGGGCCTTGATAAGGGCTTTGTAGTCAAAGTAGTCAAAGTCAGTAGTCCAATGCCTGAGCTACACATCCCCACATCCTAAACACCCCCCCAACCATGCCCATAATGAACTTTAACATAATTCCAAACAATTTAGATTGTTTGGAATCTTGCAAACCTGTTATGCCATTCTACAGAGATAATGGACTTATCCAGGAAGCCCTGAAACCGGTCAGGTCAGATGAAGATAAACTATACAATAACTGAAGAAAAAAGTTTTTATGTCTTTATGTTTTTATGTTTTATGTTTAAATGTCTTTAAAGTTGAGGGTCTCAGAATTAACAGCCTTTTATCTAGTGCACACAACTAACGCAGAAAATATAATAATCATTTTACCACTTTTGGGGTGAAGATGAAACTTGTCTGCATTTGGTCCATGAAGAGTGAAAGAGATGTGTCCATTTGTGCCAATGTCTGGGTCAGAGGCAGAGATCTTGAGTATGAAGAGTTCTGATGGGGAATTCTCCATGACTGCTTCAGTGTAAAGCAACTAGAAGAGTCACCAAGAGGATATGTTACATTAACTTGCTTACATTATATTCAGTATATTTTTATATATATAAAAATATACTGTATATAATGTATTCTATAAAGTATATTATTTTACTTTTAAACATTTCAGTTATATAATTAAAAAAATATTAGGTTTTTTTTGTACTTCTTGAATAATAATGCACAACTTACTTGTTCACACAATGGACTGTTGTCATTGCTGTCAAGAACATGAACTTCTACTGTGGCAGCACTTTGAAACTTTCCATCAGTGGCTATTACTTTTAGGGTGTGTTTGTCTTTCATTTCCCTATCCAGTGACCCTTTTGAAACAAGTCTGCACTCTTCTCCAATAACAGTCGTAGAGAACTGACCCAGTGGGTCTCCATCTTTAAAGAATTTAAACACATAAAGTGAAAATTTAGAATACAAAATAATTGAGCCGTTTTACACAGCAAACACTATTATGACACTCTTATTAAACACTCTTATTCATGCAATTTGTCAATCATAGAGGAGGAGCACAATGCAAATAATCACAAAGATAGAGGTCCAGATGTTCACTTACTGTTCATATTAAACCTCAGAATGGGAAAAGTGTGATCTCAGCAACTTTGACCTTGACTTGGGGTGGTTTGAATATTTCAGAACCTTGTCTCTTGGATTTTACATACACAAAAGTCTCCAAAAAATTTCACAGAATGCTAAAACAATCCAGTGTGCAGCAGCTCTGTGGAGCCTATTAATGAAGTCAGAGGAGAATGGCCAGATTGGTTCAAACTAGACAATGTTTTTCTAATCTTCACCTGCCTAGTTTCAGTAAGCCTGTTCCAAATCTAGTCTCAGATTACTTTTCCTGCCTATCAGGAAAAGATTTGTTGTTTTGTGCATTCTAACTGCTATTCTGCTCATCATGGATGTAGAGTGGTTATTTGAGTTACCATAGCTTTTCTGTCTGCTCACAAAAGTCTGTTAGTCCATCTTCTTCTGACCTCTGTCACCAACAAAGCATTTCCTCCTAGAGAGCTGCCATTTCTGAAGTCCTCAAACCATTCCATCCCAGTGCCATTTATGAATATGTAATTTTTTATACATTTTGATGTTTGATGTAAAGATTGCAAGCTAAATCTCTAGATTTGACTTGGTGATTTTTAGACATTGTGCTACTGCCTGATGATTGACTGATGATTGTTTGAATGTGCTGTGTAACAGTTATTTTGTTGATTGCCAGGGCCATGATAGTACTCACCTGTTATATAGCATATGACTTGTCTGTTGTCAGGTGACATATCATTATCTGTAGTTGTCAGAGTGACTATCAGCTCGCCAGGCCTGCTGTTCTCAAGGATGGATCCGAGATAGACTTCCTCTGTGAACTGAGGTGGATTATCATTTTCATCAGTGATTGTCACTTCCACAAGAGCTGATGAGGAAAACCTGATACTGCCTCCATGATCAGTAGCAACAACATAGAACCTGTATAGTTGTTTGGATTCACAGTCTGCCTCCTTCATGGTGGTTATCCAGCCAGTTTGTGAGTCAATGCTGAAAATCTCACTGATATCATCTATGTCTGACTCCAGAGTATATGTCACCTCTCCATTAGCATCTTTATCTGGATCATTAGCTGTCACCTGGATTACTGTGGTGGCAGCAGGCAAATTTTCAGCCAGTACAGCTTTGTACAGGTCCGCATCAAAGTTAGGCTGGTTGTCATTCACATCCTGAACCTGAATGTTAACAGACACTAGCGAAGCAATATCTGTGCCATTATGACTACCTTGAGCAATAACATCAATCTGATACCATTTGGTCTTCTCATAGTCAATATTTTTCTGCACCACAAGGGTTCCACTGTCTTCATCAAGAGCAAACACTTGGTCTTTGTTGCTTTCCACAGTGTTGCCATCTACTAAGCTATAGATAAGAGGTGTTTCAGCATCAGCCTTGACAGTACCTATCTCATAGCCAATGGGGAAATCCTCAGACACTGAGAATGTGTACAGCGGCTCTGTAAACCTTGGCAGAGGCACCTCTGGGGGGATTACTTTAACCTGGACTGGCACGGAGGAGTTGTAAAATGGAATTCCTCCATCGCGAGCCTTGACTTTGAAATTAAAGATCTTGTTTTCCAGGCCGACCAGGCTCTCCTTGACACTAACCATACCAGTGAAGGGATTAATCTCGATCACATCCTCGGTAACTTCCTCAGCTTCATCCACCGTGTAAGTGACATCTGCATTCTTGCCTTCATCGGCATCATAAGCCAATATTTGTATAACAGGAGCACCTTTATTTATTGTGGACTTAATAGACACCTGGTACTGAGAGGCTTTGAACTGAGGCACATTGTCATTCTCATCAGTGAGAATGATCTTCACTGTGCAAAATCCTACTCTTCCGCCACCGTCCTTAGCCATGACCTTGATGGCAATCACCCTTTGCTTGGGATTCTCTCTGTCCAATGGCTGAGAGGTCACAATTTGTCCTTCACCATCAATATTGAATTTTTCATCTGCTAGCTTGTTGATAATGGTGTAATCTACACTGCCATAAGGACCATCGTCGGGATCAATAGCAGCCAGGCGTATTACACGTGTTCCTGCATCTGCATTCTCAGCCAATTCGGCTTCATATACATCCTGGCTGAAGTATGGGCTATGCCTGTTGCTGCCAGTCATGTCAATGTTTACAGGAGCAGTCGTTTGGAAGACACCATCCGAAACAGCTACAGTAAGATTGTAAAAAGGATGCAAATTTCTCTTGCAAAAATTGGAAAAGGAGATCAGACCTGACGATTCATTCATAGCAAAGTACCTTCCTTCATTACCTGAGAGGATTTTGTACTGAAGATTGTCCTTGCTGTCAGGATCTGAGGCCTGGACTTTGATCACAACATGCCCACAGGTGGCCATTTCATCCAACGAGGCTCGATACTGAGGCTCACTGAAGTTCGGAGGGTTGTCATTAACATCTATAACATTCACAATAATTTGAGCTTCACTGCTGAGAGATGGTGTGCCGTTGTCTGTGACTATGATTTTAAAATGGAATTCTTGTGTGGTCTCATAATCCAAGACCTCTGCTGTTAGCAATAAACCAGTGAGTGGATCAATCCTGAAAAATTCTGTTTCATTATTTCCTGTGTCAGCAATTTCATAGGTTAAATCTTTGTTTCTTCCTGAGTCTCTGTCAAAAGCCAAGACCTGTATTACAGATGAGCCGACTGGAAGACCTTCTAACAAATCTGCTTTGTAGGTAAGCTTTTCAAAAACAGGAGCATTGTCATTGATGTCCTCAACATCTATCTGTACTTTGGACTCACTAAAAGAGCCAGTTATAGAATCTGTGGCCCGAACAGTCAACAGGTAATTTGTCTGAGACTCATAGTCCAAAAAGTCAATGACACTTAACATGCCGGTTTTAAAGTCAATGTGAAAATACTGTGTGGCATTTTCTTCTTCTTCAAGGTTGTAGATAAGGCGATAGCCCTCTGGATTTTTTGCTTGCACATGCAGGATGTTTGTGAACGGAGGAATGTTTTCAGGCAGTCGCAAAGGGTAAAATACACTTTGAAAAATCGGATGGGAACGGTTTTGCACTTGAACATATAACTCCGCCACTGTTGACAGACTAGGCTCTCCTTCATCTGAAACTCTTACGCTAAGCTCATACTTGTTCAAAGTCTCATAGTCTAGGGGTCGTTGAAGAGACACATCTCCAAGATAAGGATCAATCCTGAAGAGATTGAAGTGCTCCTCTAGTGTAAATATAATAGATCCATTTTCACCAGTGTCTTTATCAGTTGCTAGCACTTGGAAGAGAACATCTCCTGGTTCTGTTTCATCAGATATCATAAGAGTATAGGGAAGGTTTGATATGATAGGTGCATTGTCATTGATATCGTCTACATAGATTTTGACATAAGTGAGATCTATACGTTGTGGAATTCTCATGTCTCTGACCTCCACAGTCACATTGTACTCATCCTGTTCCTCCCGGTCAAAGGCAACGCCTGTTGTCTGCAGCACACCTGAAGACTGCACCACTGAAAACTTATCAGTTGGGTTCAGAACTGAGTAGATCAATGGTTCATTGAGATAGCTACCCACCGCTCTGAGTACAGTTAAAGTTTTTATAGATGTAGTGTTTTCAAGTACATTGCCTACATGGATTCTGTCCTCAAACATTAGACTAGATGGTTTCTTTTGAGTGACACTGACATTTACTAAAGTGGTGTCTTTGTATACACCATCTGAAGCTATAACCTTGAGCTCATAAGAGGACTGAAAATCAAATCCATTACTCACTGTGATTTCTCCAGTTGATTCATGTATTTTAAATGTATCATTGTAATTAGTAATACTGTACAAAACCATTGAATCTGCATCATGGGCCATTACTTGGATGACTTTCATGTCTTTAAAAACAGGGAGCATGATGGAAGCTGTATAGACAGGTAGTGTGAATTTAGGAGGACAGTCATTAAAGTCCAGGACACGAATGAAGACTTTGCATGGTTTGACAGAACTTAAAGCGGGCTCTCCTGAGTCCCGAACTTGAACCGTGAAGCTAAATTCAGGTGTAGTCTCAAAGTCAAGTGCAGATGTCAGAGAGATTGTGCCCATGCTTGGATCTATTTTAAATATTTTGTTTGCCTTAGGCTCTTGGATTTGAAAGATCAGCAGTGCATTAGAATCCTTGTCAGCATCTGAGGCCTTGATGACCAGTGGGGTGTTGTTATCTCCCATTACCATGGTGTTTATATATGCAGACTCACTGATCTGACCGTTGTAACTGTCCTGAAGAAACACAGGGGCATTGTCATTTTCATCTATGATGTACACATAAACAACTGCATCTGATGAGATCCCTGCTGTATTTGTGGCTCTTATTTGGAGTCGATAAGAGGTGCGCAATTCAAAATTGAGGGATTTTTGGACAGATAGCAGTCCAGAGTTTAAATTGATGTGGAAAGTTCCATTAGGGTCACCATCTTTAATCATGTAGCTCACAGCAGAAGGACAGCTAGCTGAAACAGACAACACTGGAAAGCCCAAACTACTAGTTTCACTTATTTCAGTGAAGTACTCATCCTGGGTAAACTTCGGTGCTGTGTGCTCAGACAGCCTGAGATGGATGTTCACAGGGCAGAGGTCACTGCGCTGGGGAAAGCCCTGATCAGTGGCCTTCACCACAAGCTGATAATGTTCTTGGGAGAGCCTGTCTAATGACTTAGCCACATGTATGCTTCCAGTCTCCTGATCAATGTTGAAAGCTCCTTCTGTATTCCCTCCTGGAGGAAAGAATTTAGGTTTATACATTATTACTAAATTCGAGTATATATCTGCATAAATTCATTTTTTTGTGTTTGAATGCCAAGGTCAAATGTCTCTTTACTGAGAAAAAAAATAAATAAACTGAAGAAAATGTTTACTCAAAACTCATTTTTCTAATCCAAGTTCAGTTCCTGGGGTATTTAATAAACAATGTGAAATAAAACTTTTTGGTTAGATGTATTTTTGAATTAAGCTCTGAAATTCAATGTTTGAATTGTTTTTTGACAAAGGGACATGACATGTATATCAAGGGGCTTCTCTGTTTGTTGAACAAACTTTCCTTAGATGTCTGAATAGCTAAGACACTGGCTATCTTCAAATGACAACCTGCCTCTTCCTGAAGTGCTTAAATGTAGCACTTTAAATGTAGCATTTTGTTGTTCAATCCATCCATTTTCTGTACACAGGGTCACAGGGAGTCTGTCTTTCCCAGACAGTGATACC
>JAOTRN010000036.1:12749586-12761982 GCA_028566695.1 Bagroides melapterus
GTTATTTGTATTTGTTAATTTAATTGTAATTACCATTTTATTGTTTAAGTATTAAAACTAGTGTGTTTTCTAACAGTGTTTTCTCTTGCAGTTTAGTTAGAAATGTTCTAATTAAATCTCTAGAAATGTTGGGGAAAACATTTTTCCCAATCTTTGTCATGTATACATATATTTACCCTCATGCCCCATTCACTTTTTTCTATTTTTAGTAAAACAAACAGCATTTATGTGAGTAACTCTGTACATACATAGCAAGGCATCTGTGAGAGCTGCTGATATTTCCATATGAATGGCATATAAGCCCCATTTGATTTACAATGATGTGTCAATTACAATTGGGCATGTGTTAAGACTGAGCAGATGATCACTCACAGCAGGCAGAGACAGGATTCTGAATTGTGTGTAGACTCCAAATCATTAAAGAAATAATCCCTTATAAATAGCTATATCAATCCAAAACATTTTAAACATTAATCATTAAACATTTAATCATTTGTCTACTGGTTATTGAATCTAAAACCTGTTTTTTGTGCACATACCACACACAAACTACATTCACTGTGCATGGGCCCAGACCCAACATTTGTCATTGCTGTAATTCCTAGATTATAATTGCTCAATTATCATCTAATATTACTTGGAAAAATCTGCTATGTAAAATTAGTTTTAACACGTTATGAAATAAAAACTATTTTACCATCAAAAGAAGACTGTGTGTTGTGATGGCCTCATAGTCAAGTTCCTTGATTAGGACAAGAACTCCACTCTTTGGATCCAGCTGGAAATGTTTAAGGCTGTCAGGATTGAGACTGCTGTGGATGGAGTAAATGATCCTGCTGTTGATGTCTGCATCCTGGGCACTGATCTGAAGGATCTCCTTCCATGGAGCTGTGTCCTCTGGAACACTCACCTCATACATACTCTTCAGGAACATGGGTCGATGCTCGTTCATGTCAAGCACTCGGATGTATGCCTGTGTTTGTTAAGGTGTGAAAAATTCAGTGATGTTTAGTTTGTTCAAATAATTTCTAACATATTCTATTTACATGATGAGAATATTTCGCAAGAATCTATTTATTTATTTATTAGTATAGAAATTCTAAAACCATTCCTTTTTATAAAACTGCCATTCCCCTTTTCTATTTAATTCCCTTTATTATTCTTTATTGTGTGATAAAATTCTGAAAAACTATGCAATGACTGTTGACCTGTCTTTTGGATGTTTGTAAGCATGTTGACTAGCTGGTTCATGTGTGGTTTGTTTCAAAGCTTTTCTTGTGTAGTGAAATTTCTTCCCTGTTAATCATGTACCTATGTTTCTGACAGATAAAACTTTTGTCAGAGGCAGAAAAAGACTCCCTGTTTTGTGAAGGTGATAGTTTTAGTGAGTTTAATGTTTTCACACATGATCTTACCTGAGTTGTTATGGTCTGAGATCCATCTGTAACACTGACTGTGAGGTTATAATTAGATCTCTTGCCAGCATCCAGTTGCCTAGCTATCACAATACTCCCAGTGTTTTTATCAATGTAAAAGTCCTGATCTTCATCGCCACCTGAGAGATGACATCAGAATTTTGTTAACACCAGACCCATCAAAGGAGTCACAGAGCATATGAAGGACATTTGTCATTGTTTCTCAGCAGAGAGCTGCACAAGCCAACATACTTTCATTTATGGATGAGTGAAGAGTACAAAATGTTATGACAATGAGGCATGGGATGGTTTCCAGTCCTAATTGAACTAAACAAACCCAGAGTGACAGGTGGATTCTTTGTTCAGAGCCCACACCTTTAATTGACATCCACTCTAGCGTAGTAGTCCTCAGCAGGCCTCATTGAAAAAAGCACATTCCATCTACATCCATGAACCAGGACTTCCAGTGTAGGTGCATGAACAGCCAGCTCATCAACTATTATCACTTCTGTCATTATGAGCAAAAGAAGATGTATACAATGCTCTCCATGACTTTCAAAGATGTGCAAAGGAAAAACGTTTGATTCAAAAAAAATATTTGGCATGAAAATTCTCAGAGCAGCCCTGCTAATCAGTAGGGCTTAAACTCATGCCTGCTTTGGCAGATGGTGTTTATTAAGAAATCCACCTTATGAAGGATCAGTGGTCTTATTTTAGTAAGGTAAGGCTGAAGCTTCTGGATGGGCATTTAATTTATAACATATTATTCGTTAATTCCAAACTGATTTCTGTAGTGTGAAAAAAATGTCCTTTTACAGATAATAAATGGGTCTTCACAGTACCTTCACAGCAGAGCACCTCTAGGAGATTTGTGTTTTGGAAAATACTTAGTTACATCATTTCTGAGTTAAAAGAAAATTCATATTCACAGCATGGCCTCAATGTTTAATGTACATATATTGAATTACTTCAGCTTTTCAATTTTCTTTTCTTGTGTAAATGGATTATTGTATTTTTCTCTACTAGCAACTTTTTTTTAATCACAGAATCATTAAACATAAAGATTAGCATTGTATCTAGTAGTTCCTTCTCTTGCTTCTGACTATTTTCCTGACTCTCAATTCTATCTGATGAGCTGCAGGTGGTTGGAAGCTGATCATAAGCTGATCACTGGCATTTGGATGGCTCTGGTCACCCTGCTGTTAGGAGACTGGGGACTTTGGCCTGCCATCTAAGAAAATATGTCATGGTTCAGCTCTGCCTCCTAGTTTGGTACCTACAGCTAAGCACTCAGATGCACATGGCCAATAACCCTTGGCATTCTATATATGATGCACTTAGCACAAAAAATCTAGTGTTTAAGGTAAGGGCACTAAGAGCAAATAAGGCCATAATGTGAATTTATTAGAAACCTTTTCTTTTAATTTTTTTTTTAATTAAATTTCCTTAGCTATTATTTAGATTACACAATGGAAAACTCAAAATCTGCATCTATGCTCTTATTTGCACATGAATTCCTGATTATCACATAGATGACCAAATAATCACAATTATAATGCTGTTTCATAATTTACTATATATAACAGTGTAGACAGAAAATGTATTCCTCTTCAAGCCAATTACTTTATCCAGTCTGGGGTTGCAGTGGTTGTAAGGAACTAGGGAGCAGTGGTGGAAATGTACCCCTGGATGTGACAGCAGTCCATCACAGGCAACCATGCACACACACATTGTTACACTGCAGGGAGATTTATCACAGCCAATTCACCTACTGGCATGTTTTTTGTGAGGTAGGGGAAACCAGAGAACTCACACAGGCATGAGGAGAACATATGTCAATCCCTGAAATGTGTGCTATAATTTTCCACTGATTGTAGGAACCTGTTATAAATATGTGATTTTTCACTAATTAGCATTTTCAAAGTGCAGTGCAAAGCACCCCATATAGATTATTATAATCCTTATCAAACATTACTATTGTCTTATTAAAGAACAATATGCTGCTGCAACGGTGTCATTTGTTTTAGCTTTTCCAGTTCTGGCAGCTGGACACAGGATCATGTTGACACAAACAATGGACTGTGTTCTCGCCAGGCTGTCGTGTTTGTGGTTACTGAGGCATGCTGGAATAGGAAGACAGGATGATACCAGTGTACTTACCTACAATGTCGAACAAGAGGAAGCTCTGTGTGATCTCGGTACTGATGATTCCCACCATATGAGTGACAGGATCTGACTCCATGACAGCAAAGGTGAAGTGGGCCTCGTCGAAAGCCAGAGACTCAGAACTGGGTTCTGGCTGTGGCAACCATTCGACATGTAGACGTGCTTTTGAATTTTTGGCAGGACTGCCATGATCTGTGGCTTTTATCTGAGACACAAGAGACATAAAAACAGGGTAAGTTGGTTTAGAGTACCATAGTTATTTTTTTGCAAATTTATAAAACACATTGTGAGTTTTAAATCATATAAAGACTTAACAACATTATTATTTGTCAATTTTTACCGTTAGGATGCTGTAGTTTCCTCGTGCAAACTCTCCCCTAGCAGTCACCACCCCTGTGCTGGGGTGGATTTCATATCGCTCCTCCATGCTATCTTCCAGACTGTAAGTGATCTGGCTATTGGTTCCCTCATCTTTATCACGTGCGATCATCCTGTAGACTTCCTGGGACAATACTTTGTTCTGCCATTCAGGCAGTTGGACCTGGAAAAGCTTGTGACTGAATTGAGGGGTATTGTCATTCTCGTCCAGCACCTGAATGACCACTGTAGCTGTGGAGCGCAGCGGAGGATCTCCATTATCAGACGCAATCACCTACACAAACAGGAATAACACCAGTGATTAGAATTAAGGCTATGTGTAACATGTAGCTTATTAAGGTACAGTTTAACAAGACTAAACTAATTCGGTTAAACATCTGCTCAAACATTTTGAGCACAGTGAGGGTTGTAGAGTTGGGTTAAGTGCATGCATAAGATTTAATACTTGTGTACATAAAATTGCACAAATATTGGCATACTGTTGGCACATTTTGTTTATAGGAGAGTGCATCCAAATAATAAAAGAGTTGGCGCTCAAGAACTCTGAATACTCTGGGTGAGAAAATAGCCTTCAGACCAGGAGTACAATATGATTTCATGAACTTTATTTTGTTTTCTTGTGGCTCAAGCTAATTAGCAGTCTATGCATTAGATATCTGGTTTAAAAAATGTATTAAAGTAATTGTATTGATAAATGAAACCCAGATCATTACTACTCTGATTAAAGCCAGCAATATACAGCCAACTTTTCTAGACTCTTGCATACTACACTCAAGACATACAGTTTCCAGTTCTGAAAAAACCCTTAAATTAGTAAACGCATATGTTAAGCTAAAATAAATACACAAGAATAACAAGAGAAATGATCGATATGTGTCCCAATTAGCGATAAGTAAATAATAATATAGAAAGAACAAGCAGTCAAGATCACCTCAATAATGTGCTCTGCTCTTTGTTCACGATCCAGGGCTGAGACGGTGCTGATCACACCTAAGAAAACACAGGCAGAGGAAAAGAGCTTATCAATGATCTGGCACTCAGTTGGAAGGCACACCTGTTTGCAGACCTCAGAATGAGGGTTTCACCCTCACTTCCTAAAGTTTTGCTTTCACTGTTTACCTAGCTCTGCTTTCCAAAGTTATTGCAGTTGCCATAGGTAAACCCAGGTCTATCCATTAACAATAAAGAAATTTATTAGTATCAGGGAGCTACATCAAAAAGCAAAGGTGTCCCAACAAGTACCTGGGCTGAACTGGCATGTTTTTTCATGTAAGAAGTATGTTTCAAGGACCTAGATAAGGTAGTGCTGGAACCCTTTGGCAAAAGAAAATAAAATGCAGTCAAATGTATTTTATCAGCATTGCTATATGTTATTATCTCTGTAGTTAGGCTGTGATTTGTCCAAGACAAGGGAGCAGATACCAGCAGGGTGCTTCTGCCTTTATAGCACACTAAACAAACCCTGCTGGGTTTTTACAGTACTCTGTATTTAGGCAGGTGTCATTTTAAAACATGGTTTTAGAATTACTATCCCCCTGGAAAACAACTTTAACTTCATTGTCGACAGAATTTGGGAAATGAACTAAAATATATAGGAATACAAGCAAAGTTGTTGCCTAAATTCAAAATCACACCATTTACACTAGCATACAATGTTTGAGTCAGATTGAGTCAGTTGTGAGATGAGGCTCTAATCCTAAGCCACCCCAGATTTGTTTGTCTTTAGCAATTCCACTTATTATATTTATCTGAAATGAGAAGATTTTGCTACACTAAGCCTTTAAGTCAGTTAGCTTCGTCAAGCTGGTCTCTGTGGATATGAGTCATCTAGGCCCTGTTCTAACATGGTGCTATTGGCATTTCCAACCTCATTTGCCTGAAGAAAAGATC
Organism: Bagroides melapterus; assembly: GCA_028566695.1. Lineage (NCBI taxonomy): Eukaryota > Metazoa > Chordata > Actinopteri > Siluriformes > Bagridae > Bagroides > Bagroides melapterus. Next base: position 12,755,436 of record JAOTRN010000036.1, read on the forward strand.
TGAAAAAGAGACAAGTTAAAAGTCATAGTATTCCGTGCCAATTTGGCTTGAGACATCTTATCTTTACATTAGACAGTTAAAATTTGGTCTTGTGTACAGTGTCTACAGCCTTTTGTTTGACTTTTCCTTTAATCATTTAAACTTCACAACTTCACAATGAGCATACAGACTGCTGTACAATGCTTCAAAGTACAGTGATGAGGATTACTCTAAAATGATCAGGCCCAGAAAAAAAAACAAAAAAAAAAAAGAAGATTTGGAGCCTCCCGCCATGTGCAACAGACATTTGTATGTAGAGTTCTCATTGCAGGTTGGTGTGAAGTGTGCATGGTCTTGTTTAGCCCGGGGTGGAGCTTATGAAGCAACAAAGAAATAAGAAGTTGTGAACGGACAAGTACAAGCTTGTTATGTTGGTTAATGTTGTTCTAATTTTCTAGACACACTTCAAAGACTCCGACTGAGATCTGTTGTAATGTTGCAATCAAAGACCAGAGATAAGGTGTTTTAGAAACTTTTTGCATGCTTCAGGGTCTTGCATTAAGGTATCTATAGAATAATAGCTTTTTGCACACAGTAATTTTTTTATTATTAAGTCTACAGTATGTTCTTCTTTCAGCACACCTTGGTTACACCTTGCCTGTGTCTGAACTTGTTTGAATGATTAAAAGCTGCAGGTTATTTTTCAACTCAATTCGTTTTTTTACAGATCTGATAAACTGTCTCAAAACAGAAAACCCAACTCTCGCATAACTCCTCACTGCAATTACATTACAGTAAATTTGCTAAGTAGCTCATGAGTAAAAATGAAACACTTTTAAGTTATCTAATACCTGTCTTTGGACTGATGTCAAAATACGTTCTCTGTGAATCCGGGATTTGGAATGTTATCTTCCCCTCGGATGACTTGTCCACATCTGTGGCAGCCACTTTCAACACAAATTTGTCTCTAGGCAGGTTTTCTTTGATTGAAGCGAAATAGATAGGTTGGGACAGCTCAGGAGGATTGTCATTGATATCCAAAACTTCAATATAGACTTCTGTCCAGGCCACTAGGGGAATAGTGCCCAGATCAGTGGCATACACCGTCAGCCAGTAGTGTGTTACAGCCTCCCTGTCCACTGTGTCTGCCAGCTGAATCACTCCTTCAACAAAGAATCATACAGTTTTCAGTTAGTGAAATGGAGGTGTATTATAAATAATAATATACAAATACATACAGTCAAACATTTTACCTGATATTTCACCTGATGTTTTATACCACTTTTAAATTCTCAAATCTGATTGATTAGAAGATTTTCTATAGCGGCAGCTCTGATAATACTACATGCTTTCTAACACATTATTGTGTCCATAGTAAAAACTAATTCACAGTGATTTGTATTTAACAAGAAAAACAGTAAACACTGATATGGTAAAGATAGAGAAGATTTGGGAATTTATATAATATTTAACAGTATTGTAAAAGGAGTGACTTTGTAATAATCAGTGGTAAGGCTTGCTGGAAAGTTTTCCGGATAGACAACTTGTCATTTAGTAATTTCTCAGTAACACAACCAGCAGGAACTAACTTGTCTTACAGATATTCCACAACAAAAATGTATTTAAACATGATTAAAATATATGATGCATTAAAACATTTTAATATAAGAAATTATATACTGTATATATTTGAAATAAGACGAATGCAGTGAATATATGTGATTGAGTAGAATAAATTATTATGAATGTGGCATGAATCTAGTGTACCTGTTTCTTCATCAATGATAAAGACACCAAGTCCTGTCCCATCATGAATGTGATATCTAACGACACCATCTTTGCCCAGATCTTTATCCACTGCCGTCACAGTCAGGACTGACGTGCCTAATTTGGCATCTTCCATAACTGTAGCATTATGCACAAACGAGTTGAAAACTGGTGCGTTTAGATTTTCATTGACGTCCAGCACTTCAACTTCTATAAAACATGATGATGACAAGGACCTGGGTTTTCCATGGTCCACAGCACGAACTGTTAGATTAAAAAACTGTTTTCTCTCAAAGTCCAGTTCCTTCTCAAGAGTAAGTAATCCTGTGGATGTGTCCAAGGAAAATGTGCCTCGTTCATTGTTCTTTAGATTATAGCTTACAGTGCCTCCACTGCCCAAATCTAAGTCATAGCTTTCAACCCATAACAGGACTGTGCCTTGAGGGGCATCTTCAGGAACTTTAATCCTGTAGACCTTAGGTACAAACACAGGAGGATTATCATTGATATCTTCAAGGACAACCACTAAATCTGCTGTTGAGATAAGCTGAGGGTCCTCTTTCGCTTCATCCCTGGCTTCAATCTTTAAGTCATATCTGGGGAAGGTCTCTCTGTCCAAATTCCCTTTCACGCTCACCTCCCCAGAGAATTCATCAACTTTGAACAAGTTAGTAAATGTTAACAAGGAATATTTGATCACTCCGTTGTCATCTAGGTCATAATCCACTGCATGCACTTTAAAGATGCTTTTGTCAATCTCTGTGTTTTCAGGGATGTTCAGAACATATCTTGTTTGAGAAAATAAAGGTGGATTGTCATTTGCATCCAGGACATTGACAGCAAGCAGTTTCCAGGCAGATATTTGTGGAGTACCTAAATCATACACGGTTGTGTTCAAAATATAGAATTCTTTAGTTTCTCTGTCTAATGGACAGATGAGTTTTAGTTCTCCTGTGTTCATGTCAATTGTGAAACATCCATCTTCATTCCCACTTGAAATTGCATAAACAAGCCTGCCATTAAATCCACTGTCATTATCAGTGGCCTTAAAGTGTAATATGGACACATTGAGAGCAAAGTCTTCCCTGACATCAATGGAGCTTGGCATGGTAAGAGCAAACTTTGGAGAGTGATGATTGATTATATGGACATCAGAGAAGGTTTCTTCCTCTTGTGCAGAGAGGACAGGCTTGATTGATTCAATCAGCTTCTCAGTCAGCTGCCTGGACACTCCGGTTTCCTGACAGTGGCTCATAACTTCCTTTCCTTTGTCTGTGATATGTACAGTGACGGTAGTGGACTCTGTGCTGTACTTTCCATCAGTTGCTGTTATTTGTAGGTTAAATGAAGGATGTTTTGTCACTAGAATTTCATTAGGGATAGGTTGAGCTAGACTGATGCTGCCAGTAACAGCGTCAATTGTAAATAATTTATCCTCATTTCCTGACTGGATTCTGTAATGTATTTGCTCTAGCTCATCATAATCAACTGCAAAAATATCAACAATGCTCTTTCCGACTTTTAAATCTTGTGGTATGGAGACGTTGCACGCCACTCTTTCAAAAAGTGGAATGTTGTCATTCATGTTGATCATAGTTATAGTCACAGCACACTCATTTACACGATTAAAGGGACTTCCACTGTCAGACGCCCAGATTCTGAGATGGTACCACCTTTTCATTAGCTCATAGTCCAGCTCTTCAGAGGTAGAAATGACTCCTGTTAATGGATCTATAACAAAAGGTACCGGAGAGGTGCTTGCAATTGCATAGGTCACAAAACCATTGTTGTCCCTGTCCACATCAAAAGCAGTGATGGTTAAGATGCTAGTTCCTATCGGAACATTTTCTTGCACAGTGGCCTGGTATGAGGGAGAGGTAAATGATGGAATGTTGTCATTCTCATCAGTTACGTCGACTATAATGCGAGTTTCAGTTTCACCAGGAATGACTATAACATCAAACTCATAATGAGATTTCTTTTCGAAGTCAAGATGCTCAGAAGTGATAATAATACCGGTTTTGGGATTCATTTTGAATTTGTGGCTATCTTGGTTGCTTTTTATATGGTAGGTGACATTTGCGAAATGTGGCTGGACAGACACTTTAAGTACATGGGTTTTTGGTGGGGAAAATTCACTAAGGCTTACTTGATATAATCTCTGCTCGAAGTTCGGTGAGGTGAATTGGGGGGATGGAATATAAATTTCCTTAATTGGTGTTAGCAAAGGGGGATTACTTCTGTCTTTTGCCTGAAGGGAAACATTTAATCCGTGTGTGTTTTTTGCCCAGTTAATCTGTTTTATCGAAACCATTTGAAAGTCATTACCATGGAAGGCAGGTGGAATAATCTCAAAATCCTTCTCTGGATCTCCTGCAACTATACTCAAAGAGGCAGTCCGTGCCTTCACATGGGGCTCTAGCTTGATGTTCATGCTTATTCTTTCAGCATCCATTTGAGGAGCCTCTGAAGTCAGAGGTGAGATAAGAGTAAAATTGTCTGTGGTCTTTTCAACAATTACGACCACCGTCGCAACATTTCCAAATTTCTGGACACCAGAGATTTTCTTCATCCTGTCCTCTGCCAAAATTGTGAGATCATACCTGTTGCTCAGACTGGCATTAAGCCTTTTAACAAGTATGACAGTGCCCGTGAAAGGGTCCACAGCAAATGGATGTGATCTAGTAGTGAAGGAGTAATAAAATTCAGCATTGCTTCCAATATCAGCATCTGTTGCGCTTACTCTCACCACGCTCGATTTTACAGGAGTGTCCTCTCTAATTATTACATTGTAAGATGCAGGGTAGAACAGGGGTTTAAGGTCATTTCTATCAAGGACCTGGATCAGTACTTTTGTTCTGGTCTGGTACTCATAGGTGCTCTCATTAGCTTCAACAGTCAACGTGTAGGCATCTCGTACTTCTCGGTTGAGCAGTACAGGAGAAAGAGAGTTTCCACTGCCGGTTGTTATCCTCAGAAAGCTGAAATCCCCTACGGTTAACTCCTCTGCTTTGAAAAGGCCATCATCATCACCAGCGACAATTTTGTACTTGATGTTCCATAAAGGATCAGAAACTACAATACCCATTCGTAATGGACTCTCCACATAGGTCCGGGGGGCAGAGTTCTCATTAATGGTGGCATTATATAAGTGATGGGTGAACCTCAGAGGGGAGCCGTCTTTTCCAAGGCTCCCCTGACATCTGGATATGTGCAGAAGGACTGCTATAAGGCTGAGCAGTTTAGACCTGTCTTTCAAGGCCATTCTCAGTACTCCTCATGGACCCTCAGACCTGAAAAGACAAGAAAAGTAAGTTTGGGTGATTTTCACTATGGTCAGGATCACAAATGCACATACACACATGCACACGCACACACACACACACACACACACACACACACACACACACCAAGTGAAAGCCTACAGGCAGGTATTCACACTCCTGTTCTAACATGCCTAGACAAAAGCAACAATTTATTGTGTGTGCTTATGAAGGACCGTGTGTTCGACAGGTCTGTTCTCCTTGACTCCAATCATTTCACCGTCTCCTAAGAAATTATGTAGACATTTTATTTACTGTAGTCCCCTTTCCCCACCGAGTAATGTATTTATAGTAAAATACCTTTTCCCCTGTTTACTTTTTTCTCTCTCTTTTGTTTTTCTGTTTGTCAAGCATGTTCTTGATAACACTTGAGTGTTTGCTTGTTACTTTTGACTGTATAATTGGAATATAAACTGTGGGTTGTATTTACAAAACTGTGAACCCCTCCAGGGTAATTTCGGGTTATAAAAGTGGTAGAGCGAGTGATTAAGCAATTGAACATATCTGTTTGTAACAGGATGTGCCTTGTGTTCTTTCTCCTAGTCATAGTCTACAGTATCAGCTACCTGTAGCCACATGCTCAGACCAGCTTTTAACCCCATAGCTAAGGTTTGCAGGCATGAAGTGAGATATGAATAAAACTGATGGCTCTGCTCCTATATATTGGTATTATATTAACTATTTGTATGAGTGAAAAAGGTTGATATGTAACACCATTTTTATAGTATACATCTACACAGTTCATCATAAGTTTTAAATAGAGTAGGTCATACCAAGGATTAATCTATTAACTTTAAAAGAATTTTTTTAAAATAAGTAGAAATTTAAGATATTTGAACCTAGCACTGGGACGTTAGTTTCAGATCGATCCCATAAGAATATAGATATTTTTCCGGGAAAATCAAAACCTCTGCCTTCATATTATATAAAATATTATAACTAACTGTTATAATAAATATTATCAGTCCTATATGCTATATCATGCTAATATGCCTGGAGAAGCAAGTAACCATGTGTTTAAAGCAGAGACCTATTTATGGGTTCTTCATTTTCATGATATACCTTGTGAGACTACCTTGTCACTAACTGTGATAGTTATATAAGATAATATATATGAAGATATATGAATGTAGAGTAAGCATAATGAATGTAGAGTAATTTCATTTGTAACTTCATTATGTTGTACTTAATATAGGTACATGTACAGTACTGTGCAAAAGTAGTACAAATTTTGTTATATAAGTTTATGATGTCTGCATTATTATGTACAAGACCATTCCCAGCTGTTTTATTTAGAATACTGCACAAATCTGTATCGAACACTACCGCTTATGTTCAAGCAAAGGTTCCACACCAAATATTAACCGTTTATTGTTTGTTATTACTTAGTGCTTTTTTTAAAAGTTTCTTTTAATGTAGAAATGTTTTCAAAAGCATCATTGCATATGGCTTTTGTTTGGATGTTCCCAAGAATTTTG
>JAOTRN010000036.1:12780901-12791590 GCA_028566695.1 Bagroides melapterus
GGTAAATAACTGAACTTAACATTATAAATAACTAAAATGTATTATTTTTATTGTTATATTATATTATATTATATTATTATCTTAAGTGGAAATATGTGGACTTATTTGCTTCATGTCTTCATGCTCTAACACATCTTGTTGCTGCAAGTTAATGTCACATGGGTCTCATCTCACAATGAATACAAGAAACAGAAGAAATAGACTTCACACTTCTGCTTTTAGAATTTAGTTTTATATTTGTGCTACCAGCCACAAGTATTATGATATAGCCTAGTTCCTTAATCCTCTCATGTCTGTACCTCTCATGTCTGTGCCTATTTCTGCACATTTTAAATCGATAAGTGGTATATTATGTCTTTAATTAATTTAAAATTGTAATTTAAAATGTAAAATTGCAGTTTCATGAAACTTCAAATTTATGAAACAATATGTTGTTAAGCAAAATGACCTAACATGAAGCTAACACCATTACTGACCAGGGTGTAAAATCATATGCATGACCTTATTTAACTCCAGTGTGGAAATAGATTGTATCTTCTTTCTTGTGCTTAGTGCCCTGTTTGTTTTTCTCACTTGTGACTTATCACATGGGTCCATAAAACTGATAAATCAGGCTGATTATACATCATCAACTGGATATGAGTCAATGTGAGGCCAAACTGCAAATTCAACTGACTAATTCCTGAGTGGGACTGTGCAGTTTTTCCAATGCATGATCTTGTCTCTTATCTCAGCTGAATGCTACTGTGGAGAGAGAAGTGGCTGGTTTCTGGGTCAAAATCCCATGCCTGGACGAGCTAGGAAGCTGCCACTATCAGGATATCTGTGATATACTGGACCAGCTCATTCCTCCAGGTCAGGACTGCCCTGAGCCTCTGCACTCGTACGGCCTTCCCTGCCACTGCCCCTTCAAAGCAGTGAGTTTCACCATATCCCTACAATTTCCAAACACATCCAGTGAACTAAATTGAAGGCATTTCACACATAAATTTTCAGCTTTTAACAAAACCTTTAATCTATTGTGGTCAGTTTGTGAAAATGTACCTTTCACATAGTCTGCTGTATATACTGTAGTGCTAAAACCTACAGAGGTTTCTGAACTGAATCCTTCTCTTTTGCATTATAAGTAAAGTGAAAGGTGAAAAGAGAAATTTGCACAAGATTTCATTTCAACAGTGAAACATTTTGATAGCCAATATCTAAAATATTAGTAAAAATAAGATGGTGAAGGAAGATAAGTCTATGAAAGGTTAGAAAGTAAAGAGCTATCAACACAACTTTTTAAAAATTTCGTTATGGTTTTGTAATATTTATAGTTTAGTAGTATAATGTATATTATTTTTATTATCCTCCTTTTTGTCCACTGTTCATATGTATTTAACTCCAACACTGTGCTTTCTGTTTGTTTTTTTTTCTTTTCAAGGGTGACTACTTTCTGCCTCAGTCTACTTTCTTGCTGCCAAAAATGGAGCTGCCATTCTGGCTGACCAATGGCCAGTACCGTGTCCAGGGGGTTGTGGGAAGCTCAGGGAAAGAGCTCGGATGCATTAAAGTTACCCTCACTCTACACTCAGATTAACTAATAGAACAAAAAGGTGTTGTGAGACACTTGCATGCATTCTTTTAATCAATGGTGCAATTTAGAAGCCTGCTGAATTTGGGAAATTACTAATATAGAAATTCAATATAGAATGTGAGCCTGTTTTTGATCTATAATGATTCTGCATTTATGGTTCACTACATACATAATGGACCAGTCAAAATGTCCTGACCTGCACTCTAAAATGATTTAGGTGTTTAACATGATTTATGATTGATTTATATGTAATCAGAGTACAATCATTGTTAGTATTTGTAAATGTGTCATGCCTTTTATTTTTTTAATTTAAGATTACTTGTTATTATCAGTTGTTCAACTCTGGGCTTTTGCCTTAAACATCAGAAATTAAAAGAATAATCAATTAAACAGAGACTGACAGAGCTTTATTAAAATGTTAGATTTAAAACTGTTTTCTCTTTTTTTGCTACACATCCTTTTGGTCAGGTCATTTAAAATATTTTGCTTTATGGAACCACTTTAACTCTATTCATATACTGTATTAGGTACATTATTTCAACATGTTTAATATTTTTTTTAACTATTTATTGGGGTGTTTTATTGTATTCCTGAAATTTTCAATTTCAGATGGCAGGTTTCAAGTTACATTTATTTTTACTTTGGGTGTATATGTGACATTCAATTCAAATAACCAGTCAAACATACTACAAGAACTCTGGGTGAAAATATAATTATTTTAAACTGTGGATTGTAACTCTGGGAGCCTCACACCTCTGGGATTTGGGAAGATTCCCTGTGCGTCTGGGGTTTTCCTGCAGCTCTGTTTTCCTCCCTAGTTGCAAGAAGTCTCTATATTTCACATAGCGTTTGAATGCGTGTTTGAGAATGTGTGTGATTGTGCCCCACGATGGACTGGCACCTTGGGACCTTGTGCCCCTGTGGATTGTAACTTTTACTCTGTAGCATCCCCTTGGCTATATTTTGCAACCTTTGTGATATTTGTGATATACAAATAAGATTTTACTCGTTTCAGTTAGTTATTTACAACAATTCTGTCAGATTTTGCTGAAAACGAGGAAAGTGAGAAGCAGTTCGTCATAAGCTGCTACACTGACACTGAAATTTCACACTTTGAACACTTGATGGCGACAAAAACAGGTTTATCATATACGTTATCAAAGACTTTCAGACTGCGGTATTATACGTAGATTTCATAATAACAATAATACATCAAAAACCTCAATGATGTCTTCATTGCATTATTATGTTATTTACCAAGTCTCCACCCTTTTAAAAAAGTTTCTTCACTCAGCTTAATTGTGCAGTGCACTACAATTATTTAAATTATTTAATATTAAAGAGGACCAAATGTAGGAAATATATAAAAGAATGTCATTTCAAAATCAAACCCCAATTTTGCTATACGGCAAAAGATTTATTATGATATCACTTTAGTTATATAACTTCATAGATACCAGCATTATGCAAACTGAATTTTAGTTATCGTATAAATGCTTATTTGAATTCATATGCAAAATCTAATTGAACCTTTATTATCATCTGAATCACTTACACTTCCACTGTCATAATTTGGGCTTCTTCTATTCTGAAGAAAGTGATTGATGGGTAATGCTATAGGTTTTGATTATGTAACGTACTCTTGTCTGTTCTTATTAACAATGTAACACACTGTGTCAGAAAACAAACAGGCAGCAATACAAGGTTTAGCAAAAAATGTGCAATAATTTAGGCTTGCAGATTGCATCCTACTAAATATGGTATCTTTCCTTGCTGTGTTTAAATTTAAGGCACCTAACATACAGTACTGGATGATTGACTACAGAGGGACAAAAGACAAACTGTAGACATTTTTATGTTTAGCTGAACTACTCCTTTAAAGCATTGCCTGAGGTGTGTGAAGTAAATTATGATTTGAGGAGCACTTCTTTAACGAGTGGTGAAAAGGTTTTTTTTAAGTGAAACTCTTCTCTAAATAAAAAAGTTTGCCATCCAGCTGTAATAATAATGTACAGAGGGCTGAAGTCTATATAGTGCAGTCTGTAGGCTACATCGTAAAACCTGAGTCTGGCCTTTTCACTTGTTATAATCATTCCTGACATTCCTGATTCTGCAGAAAACATTCCAAAGTCATTCATCACCAGCATTATTCCAGATGGCCAGGTGGATCTCTGGTCATAGCAATCTTCCATCATCAACAAAAAAGCACACATTTTCACACATGGTACATATCATCCAGTTAACATATCCATTTTGAACTGAATAGAAATATTATATAATGAACCATTGTGTACTTCATTTATCTGTATCTATAGTGATTGCTGTGTGCTTATTAAATGGCAAATACTTTCCAAAATATTGTAATGCAGTCAATTCATTTCAATATTTCTGTCTCATGTATCTGCCAGATTGCAGGAAGCAGAGGGCAAAATTATAAAGAATATAGATTAGATAATGTGCATCCTAAAGCTGAATCACACCAGTCAGTTTCAAGGAGAGTGTGTTTCAGAGACCAGCCAGATTCCAAACATTTTCTTATAGCAAAACAAAAGACTGGGTGGGATTTTAGCTTGATTTTGATTGAATGCTGAAAAGATTAAAAAAAAATCAGTCCATGTAGAGGAGAGAGCCAAAAAGACTGCTGGAATCAAAATTATAAGACGTTGTGGCCTGCAGTTGCACAAATACATTTTTATGTAACAGTTATATATCGCAATTCTGTTTGGATTAATAGAGCATATATGTAAACCATGATTAAACTGTAAATTGAATTATTCTATTAATTAATTTTTAAATGAATCTATTTCATTATTCTGATACATATAGCTACATGTGGTAGACATTCCTGTATTTTATGCCAGTTACATGTTGCTGAAACTATTAGTAGGTGATACCTACTGCATATGTGTATGAGATAAAGGAGAGAGAGAGAGAGAGAGAGAGAGAGAGAGAGAGAGAGAGAGAGAGAGAGAGAGAGAGAGAGAGAGAGAGAGAGCGCACATTGCCTGGGAGGTAGTGGAAAGAATGTTATCACAAGCTACAGAAGAGATTCAGTGGTCCTTGGCATAGTTTCTGTAAGTCTCTGGAACTTTACAGAGGGATGAATCAAGTGTGATGGTGGTGGACAGTGTTGTCTTATACACCATTAAAAACATTGGCCCTAGCATGAATGATGTGTGCCCTGATAAGGAGAAAATAAAATTTTCATGTTAACAGTCACTGACCTCATATATAATCAGCATGTGTCTTTAGCTTATCCCAGTGTGAAAACAAACTGTTTTAAGTCATTGCAGTGCCGTTGTTCCTGCACACATCAGTGTAAACCACGATTTATCTTATAGCTTGTCACTTTGTTATTTCATCCAATGGATGTAGGGCCTGCTGCTAACTGAGACTCTACAGCTGCTAGGGCTTGGAAAGTTCCTCTACTCACACACAGCAACAACTGCTTTTTTATGTCAGATTAGAGCCGTCCACTATAAATAGATTACATTTTGACAAAAATGAAAGTGTTTCAGATTCCCTAGATGGCCCAGACCAGAGGTAAGCTATCAGAGTGATGCTTAATATAAACCCAATAAGCAGGCCAAGAGACCTGAAATAGATCTTGGTATGATCAGGCAGAAGTACTGTGACCTATCATACTGTAACCTATTCCAGTCTAGTGTGATCATTCTCAAATGGTAAGGTTAAAACTCATAAAGAGGATGGTCATTTATGCAGTTTAATATATGATCAGTTTTAATGTAGTGATCACATTTAATATTTATTAATGGGAATCTTTAATAATTCTTCAATATATGTGTATGCATTGTCAGTGAATGCACCAAGATTACCATTAATAAATGTATCAATTACATTACAACTGATTACATTAATTACATCAATTACATTAAAACTGATCAAAGTGTGGTCAACAATTTTATGTTTGTTTGTTTATTTTGTTTTAAGTAATTTTATAGGATGCTTTCCTATTATTTATGCTATTCCCAGTCTAACTCTTAACAATTATATTGTTTTGATTTTGGTTCTGAGTGGAAATAAAACAGAATAAAAAATCTGCTCCAATAAATATACGTGTATTAATATATGAATTGATTTATATTCACAAATCTGTGCTTTTGTAAGTTCTTCGTTGTGGTATTCAAAGATAAAATCAAGTCAGTATGCTTGTTTACGAAAACATTCGCAAATATGCTTCAACTTAAGCGAAAGAACTGTAGTACAGCTTCTTTTAACATTTTTTGGTGACCAAATATAACAGTAATTACGGTAAAATTCAAACTTCACAAGTACTTTCATCGTTTTTAAACAACTTTTTTTTCTTTGTTTCTGTATCTTGCTAAGTTAGTTGTTTTGTTCGAGTAGCCATACAGTAGTTTGTTATGCTACGTCTGGTCATGTTGGTGTTTTATTAGGCTAATGCTGGTTATTAAAGTGAGGCGCGTCGCCGCCCAACGCGTGCACTGCTGTGAGAGGTGAGCTCGTGCAGCTGCACTATTTTGAACGCGAGGTTAGCTGGGCAGCTTTCTGTCTCTTTCGCCCCACTCAAAGAATAGAGGCGACAAGAAAGGCATGGGCTGTCATAATAGCAAAGTGTGTGTCCACGTCCGCCGTAAAAAGGTACGTTTAAAAGATTTTCAGATATTTTCAGTTTGGTTTCAGAGGAAAGTTTGAATGAAAATATAAACGGACTTCAATGTGAGCGGCTTCCCCTGAAACTGGAAATGAGTTGTTGCTCCTCAGGCTGCTGACTTACTTCCTTTCACAAGAAAAGATGTCAGGTTTAGCAGTCTGTGTATAAATTTTCAGTTTCAATTTCATATGACCCCGACTTGTTTATCTTAGATTTAGTAACAGATGCTGTGCGCACAGACTCGGAATTAGACGACCGTGTGTTTTTGTCTGGTGTTTAATAATCGGCTTTGGGCTTAAGCACAGATATTAGCCTTTGATGGTGGGCTAAATAATTTCCGCCGAAATCTGCATAAGATAATCTTGTTTGTTCCGCAATTTACAAGGCTATTAAAAAAAACCTTACAATTTACAAATCAAACTTTAACCCCACAGCTAGTCGTACTGGCCCAGAAGTATTAATCCAACTTTTTCCCCACATTTCCCTTTTGTATTTTCTTCTAAGCAGAATTGAATGTGTTGCTCTTACGATCTACATTCAGCACCAACCTTAATGAAAACCAGATGCGAATGTTATTAAATGTTATGAGACATTTAGTCATCTTTGCCACCCTTCATCTAAGGTTCAGAGGAAGGGTTTATTTGATGATGATGATATCCGAGATTGAGGTTGTATTTGTGTAAGAGCTGCTTAAGAACCTGTACAAGCTTTAACGTGAAACGCAACCAAACAGACAGAGTTCATCATCAGCTCTTTTATATATGTTGCTTCATTCTCCCTGTTCTTGAATGGCTTAATCATTTGCCTTACACAAATTGGACTACTTTTTATCTGAGCCTTTATTGTGGTATTTGATTGACTTACAGATTCCTCTTAGTGTTAATTTGATTAAAATAAATAGCACTTGCCTATGAAGCTACAAGCACGCTTTTGTCACAAATATAGCTTAATCTCTCTAGAAATTCAAGATTAAGGTTGACCACTAAGACAAACTTGCCAAACAGGCCATGCTGTGAAATGTTCACAAGTCGTTTGTGTGGTTGACATGGACAACTGGAAAAGTGTGAAAGTAAGAGAGCACTAGAGAAGACTACTGGCGACTTTATTCAGAACACTCCAAAAACAACACCGTAACACAGTAAGTAATAAAACCAAGGGTTCATCAAACTGAAGCTGGTCAACAAATGTCTCATTATGTGTTTGTTTTGCAAAGAAATCCTGTGCATCAAGGCCTTTGGTATATTCTGTAAACTATGTTTAATGTAGTAAGCAGTGTAGTTTTCAGGATGTAATGACATAATCAGGGTTGTGGTTTTAGTTTTTACATGCTTCACTTGTTTCTGAGGGCTGGCTTCATGGAACACTTGAATCCGCTGACAGATTTGTCAAGAGTTCAGACTTGTATTTTCATCATTAGGTCATTACTTAATGTGTGCACCAGATCCGACTTTGAATTCCACTTGAACTTGTCTGTAATCTGCAAAGCAAGGATTCTGATCTAGAAAAAAACATGCAGCTATGTTTGTTTAAAAGCTGTAGGGTGTAGAAATTTAGACCTTTTCCTCACTGACCTGTGTAAAGTTGTCCATATGTGAGACATCTTGCACATTTCAAGGACATCTCGGATCCATTTGTCTTTTAGCTTTGCCACAAAAGCTTCAAATCTTAAATCACCTACAGACAGCAATGGCCTTGAGAATTCTTAAACATTCACAGTTGAGCCACACATTTTTGTAGACGACTGGGGGAGTTTTCCCTTTGGCTTTATGAATGACTGGCTGTATTTCAGTGCGTAAAGATTTTTTTTGTATTGCATGGTAGTGAAATGAAAACCATTATTGGGCCAGACATGTCCAGTAGAGTATTGCTCTGTGGTATGATTATCACCTGTTATAATGTCAGAAATTCCAGACTGAAAACCTAATAAACGTTGTTTATTATAATTTTTATTTTCATACGATCTGTTCATGCACATCTTTTTGGGTAGATCTAAGAAAGCAAGGTTCAGAAGTCTTTTCCATGAAAACAAGCCATTCTGAAGTCATATTAATTTTTGAATATTTGCCAAACTTTTCGCTCACCTTCTGCAAGCGGACAGTAACTTATCTACTCAGAAGCAGCTCTCAGTCCCATTTGGTCATTCACAGATTAATGAATCACAGGATTGTAATTATTATTGGGCAGGGATCCGTTGGCTCAAACAGGTTGGGCTTGTGATGGATCTAGAACAGTATAATCAAAGATCTGCTTCAAATAAATATTCCCTCATAATATTTTTAGAACACTTTCTGATTTAGCCCATTGACCGCACAGAATTTTGCAACTAGATTATGGGTGCAGGCAGAAAATATATGCCCTGATGCAGTCTAGCTGAAATGTTAAATATAGAAATGTGTTACTGTAAGAAATCTTGGCTCTCTATCATGAATGAACACTAATGATATAAATGCACTGATATATTTGCAGTTTATTTTTATTTTTCCCTTTAAAAGGTGAATGAGTTCCATGTAAGTGGCATCTGCCTGACTATATTAAAACTTATTCCAAATGATTAAGCAGGGGATCATTACATGTTAGGTTATCCCTCCATACATGTAAACTATTTTATGGAGAAATAGTCAGAAACTGTTTTGTTTAACACATCTGTTCAGTAAATCAGTCCATGTTCCTGTTTTATAAGCAACATAACTTCCAGCAGACACTTGAGGCAGTGGGAAACACATGATGGCAAACCACAGCCAACAAAGTGTGCAGAAAATGAGAGCATGTTAGTATTAATAGGAACTCCTTGAATAGATCATACATGCATAATGAAATTACAGAGGTGACAATTTCTGTAAATTTTTTTAAGTTACTGGCTAGCAGTGTTAGTTTTTTGAAGGTAATCAGTAGGTAAGCATTAATTGGAAATGAGAATGTTTTACCAGCTCCATCTGGTTCTGCCTTTTGCTGCTTTTCCTTCTGTCTCACACTGTTCACCTTGTAATGCCTTCATGTCTCTGCCAAATTAAGAGCAATGACCGTTAATTTCTCAGAATTACGAAATGCACTAAATGGCCAAAACTTTGTGTGCACCAGACCGTCTCACACACACTGTCGCACTGTTGGAAGCACCAAACTGTTTGACATCTCTGTAGGCTGTAGCATTATAATTTTCCTTAACTGGAACTAAGGAGCTCAAACCTGTCCCAGCATGTCGGTGTCCCTGTGCACAACATGAGATCCCTTAAGAATGGTTTGCCAGGGTTTCTCTGGAAGAACTTCTATTAGATGATTTAGAACATTAGATGACTGTACGTCAGGTCTCCTTGCCTGATGCCAGTGTCTGATCTCAATCATGCTCTTGTTACTAAATGGACAGATCTCTACAACCACACTCCAAAATCTAGTGGAAAGCCTTCCCAGAAGAGTGGAGGTTGTTAGAACAGCAACATGGGACCTACATCTGGAGCATCTGTTCGGCATGCACATATGGGTGTAATGGTCATGTGATTACAAATATTCGCCAAGATAATGAAGAAAGATTAAATGTACTTGAGCAGGCATAAGTATTCTTTGTTGAGAAACCAGTTGAGTCTGACCACATTTTCCTAACAAGCTGAGATAAAAATCAATTCAATTTACTGTACTTGAATATGTAAAGCTCTACCCCTTTCCCTTGCACCCAGGACGCATACTCGCATGTGATGGGGCTTGATTTTAGAGGGAGAACTTAAAGGAGAAGCTACATTTGTTTAGTATTTGAGTTTCAAAATAGCTGGCTTCTTAGGTTAGGCTCAGGTGTGGAGTTCATTTGGCTACCCTCAGTTGCTAACAGCCCAGTCTGCCTGGGAAAAGCAGATCATTCATCAGGGCTATTAAGTTGTTAACTAGCAGATAAATTGATTGAGTAGGCTGCTGAGACAGTGTTACCAACTTTTTTCTCATCTTAGTTCCAACCTCATGTTGTTGGATATTTTAACTAGACAGACTCTTTCATTTGCATGGATGACAGACAAATTAGGAAAACAAATGTAGAAGCACTAACAAAGCCATGTAAAATGAAGTGCAATGCAAAACACTCCTGCTAGCAAAAAACCCAGTCACAACCTATTTAAATATATCAATATAAATAATAAAGACATGACTTGCTGACTGGCTTGTAATTCTTTAAGTGCATTAATGATTTGTCACCACCTGAACTACCTTTTTTTTTGTTTGTTTGTTTTTTGTTTTTGGCTTTATTTGTAGGAAATCTATAGAAGTTACTCTGTTATTCGTATTTTTCTGTATTTGTGGACCAGTGGATTTAAGTCCAGTGAAGGGGGCCACTGCACTTTTTGTGTGCTCTAAAAACTCTAGCATTATAAACAATTGTATTGTTGGTGAAATTTTAAGCTTGTTGTCTTT
Organism: Bagroides melapterus; assembly: GCA_028566695.1. Lineage (NCBI taxonomy): Eukaryota > Metazoa > Chordata > Actinopteri > Siluriformes > Bagridae > Bagroides > Bagroides melapterus. Next base: position 12,791,503 of record JAOTRN010000036.1, read on the forward strand.
TTTAATAAATGAAGAAACACAGAAATTGCTTGCATTTCAACTGTATGGGTGACAAATGTTGGATTGATGCACCATTGTAGTATCATTC
>JAOTRN010000036.1:12794305-12804875 GCA_028566695.1 Bagroides melapterus
TATAAATCTTTAATGTGACAGATACTAATTATCCAGTAATGAACACACCCTAAGGCAGGTTTATGTTGAATGAATGATGTACATCCAGACGAATGTTTATTTTAAACTGATGCTCCTATAACCAACCATAGTAATGTACATTTATCTGTCCTAACAAACTACTGCAAGGAATTAGTGGATGAAAGTGTTCATGTGCTGTCTTAAATTGCTTTGTATTGGATTTTGTATAGCTATTTATTTGTTGATTATATGATATTTGCTTAAATTGTTTCTGAATGTTGTTCAGTTCTGTCAAACGTTTAATTATTTTTAGAGTGGTTAAATATTGGACTAATATTAATACCTCAGATAAACATTCAGTATGAATTTGTTGGTGAATTTATTTTATTTTAATTTAATATTTATAATGCACTGAGCAATAGATAAAAATATATCATGAGGAATAAAAACATTCATAATGCCACAAAATTAGTGTTTCATTTTAGAATAAAATATATTTAAATATTTTATGTTTGTATTTATCATGTGCTCATTAAAGCAAGTACCCCTGTTTTAAATTACTACCACTGTAAGCAAGCTTCATTTTTTTAATTCATCTTTTTTTTTTCTTCTTTGTCTCCTCACTCAAGAAAAAACAAACAAAGAATGAAAACCCTCTCAAGGAGATCAGCAGCACTCATGATGGAAGTGGTGAGTGGTTTCCTGTCGCTGACGTCTCACATAAACATGATGCTCCTTTGCCAGTGAGTGTTTTAGAACAAAGACATGTTTTTTGTCTTTAAGAATTATCTTAGCACTGACAAAAATTTGAATCCTGTAGGAGTCACTACTGGAAAAATAGCAATACCATAGTTAGCTTAACATTATGACATGAGAATGCCTGGTATGGGTATTAGTGTAAGGACAATCTCCTGCGGTACAGATGTTCAAACTCGTACCTAATCCATCTGTCTGTGCACATACTTGTGTAAATAATCCACAAATGACCACATCGGGTATATCTTCTAGCCCCTCTCTTTACTACATTGACTTTTTGTTTTTTATGTCACACTGCTCCCTAGTATACATGTTCACATTACATTCTACTGTGTCAGTAGACACTTACAAATTCGGCACATAGTTAAATACATAAGAACATAAATCTGAGACTCTGCAGGGCAGGCGATCCCCTTCAGCATTAAGTGCTTTACACAGTTATGAAGCAAGCATGGATAACACTCTTTTACCTCTGTGTGTAGTGTATTTCAGCTTGCTGTATCTTCTTTGTTTTCTGGAGCAACTTCTATTCCTTAATACTACAAAATTACTCTCTTTGTATATTATTGTGTAATTCTTCATGGGACTAATGAAGCATGTGCTGCAATGCACGGTGATGCAGTAAGCAATGTGATGACACAGAATTTGGTAATGCAGAGATCTGTTTATCCTTTTGTGGTACAGATTGTTAAAACCTGTTGTGGCTCATTATACTGTTGTTGCTTATCAGGACAATGCACAGCAGAGGAGAACGGCTCTGGTCCAGCGTCACAGCTGGAGAAGTATGAGTGGCAGCTGAAAATATTGGATGAAGTCCTTGCAGCTTCAGGAAATGAAGAGCGAGTCCAGCTTCTGAAGGATCATCAGCACGGTGAACTCTGTGTGCTAGTGCACACTCTCACTGAGATGGTAATACTCTTTGGAAAAACTCCTCAAAAAGTCTTCATTTATATACGTGCACCTAGATTGGGTTGCACCTGGTGCTGTCTCTGGTTGTGGTCTGCAGAGGACCCTGAATTCTATGCATAAGTACTGTTTCAGAAAAAGGTGTGTGTACGAAAGGTCTCAAACGAGAAGTTGTTTCTATACACCAGAGCAGCACAAAAAAGGAAGAAACAACATCAGAAAGCTAAGAGTTTTTTAAATGATTCATAGCACCCACCTGTAGTGAGGAATAACAAATGTTTATTATTGTAATACACTGAATTCTCAATTATTAAATAAGTGATGACTAAATGTGAGAGATGAAAGAATGTGGAAGGTGAGTCATGGCTCCATGTGCCATTTCTCTCCAAACTTGACAGTGATACAGTGTTAATCATGGCCAGTTTTTGCCCATGTGAGCAGTTTGAGTTGCTGTTAGCAGAAGAACAGAAACATTGCCATGACTAATAACATAACCAGCCGTTATTGATTCTAGTTTCCAGCTTTGAAAGGACGTGCTTTGCTCTTCACAACCTAGCGATTAAAGTTTTATAATAAATAATGGTTGTTTATGCTCAGGATTTAGGCGATTGCAGCACAAAGTTACTACTTGCCTTTGAATGTAAACCAGATCTTTCACAGACGAGTTACTTCAAGCTGCAAGCCTTTCACACACAAGAGTGCAAACAATCCACACACTGTCAGCCAGTTACTGTAATGCTGTCACTGATAAACAAGACATGCCTTTTCAATTATATAGAGAGGAAAAATGTAATTGGGAATATTGCCCATTTTCTGTGTATTTGTTCTCTCGCTTTCCTGTTTGGAGCTGGGATTGTTCCCACATCTATCTATCTTCTGACCAACAAAGCCAGACCTGTTCATTGTGTGCTCTGTGGTTTTGCAAAGCTGGCTTTCTTCTTGCTCTTACCCTGGAGAAAAGTTCTTGCACCTACAAATGACTGATTACTAATGTATCTCTCAGGTGCCATGAGTCTTTTGTTCTTTGTGTAGTTCTCTGACTGCTGTCATACAAAATCACCTCCTGGATGACAACTTCTGTTTACAAAGCTAAGCATTCATCTTTAGTCATCACCTTACATGCTTAATACAGGAGAACTCGCTGGTCATTTCACTGTTCACTGACCTTCTAGCTATATAATTAATCATTGGGCTGAGTGGATATGTCTTTGGATTTTATTCATTACTGAGGCATATATAAGACACAAGATGGTGAAGACATCCCTTCTGGAAGACATCCATCAGTCCATCTTGTGACCATTCACCACTTGTATGCTTAACCTCTCTGATCACATTAACACAAGCACCTGCAAATCCTGTAGATTTCCTGCAGAAATACAGAACCTGCTCATCTTCTTTTACAAGTATTAACAGCTGCAACTTGTTTCTTACTGCTGTCACTTAGTATGTTGTATCTCAGCATGAATTAACCAACAACATTTTTTTTTAAAGAGTCTTTTTAAACGATCTAAGGTCTCTGCACTGCATTGTCTACATACCCTATCTCAGAACTACATGCCTGGACACCAGGTTTTCATATTCAAGCATACATTTGGAATGTATGTTTCTGTCGTTGTCACATGCTTGCAGTACAAGATGTTGCTGCTTCAGTGTCTCAGTGCTGAAATATGCTTTGCCCTCCAGTCAGAAGAGCCTTATAAAACAGCATGTACACCATTTTTAATTTATTTTTAGGAACCAGCAAGTAATATTTTATTTAATATTTAAAATAGTTGTTTACCACATAGACAACTGTAGCAGTTGCACTAACTGGATAAGAGTGTCCACTAAATGACTAAAAGTAAATGTCTCTCACATAACCTTGACATTTACTGTAGGGTTTGTCAGCAGAGCTGGATTCTCTACCTGTATTGTTTACTCTTGGTGGAGGGCCTGATGTATGCTTTGCAAGATTCAGTCATGATTAATGTAGTCATGCTGTAATTCTATAGGGAATCATCTGGTGTTTTTCTCAAATTGTAGAGATATGCATGGGGTGTGTTCAGTTATTCATCATAATAAGAAAGCAAGGGAGCACCTTTTTTTAAGACTGATGTTTCTTTCAGTGCTACAGAGTTCATTCATCACCTGTCTAAAGGCACAAGAGCAGTGAGACACCAGCTGAAAGCCGTATGCTTTGTCTAGCTTCTGAAAAAAAAAACTGAAGTAGAAGGCACTCATCTGTCAAAAAGACTCTGGTTGACAGATGTGTGGCTTCAAAGCACTGTGTATTTTTCTTTTTTTAATCATATGGTTTATACATTATCATTCCAACAGGTGAAGTCTGAGACAACTGCTGAGCTCAGTGCTGCTCATGAGAACCAGATGAAGAGCACTAAGGAACAGCACCAGAGAGAAGTGGAAGGTATGTACCTGTAACTAATAAACAAACATGCACTTTACTGTCCATGTACCAGTATAAAATAAGGTCCCTGTTTACCCCCACAGAGCTAAAAATCCTTCACAATGAAGAGAAGACTGCACTGCAGGAAACGCACACAGCAGCTGAAAGTGCTCTAAAGGTACTTAGGAGGGGAAAAAAAAACACTGCAGTCCTGGCTGTCAGATTTCTCTTTATGAATTGTATATGTTAAGGATTTTATAAACCTTGTTTTAAGTATGTTGTGTTGCACATGCCCTTGTGACATGAGTGATGTTTTGGTCTGAACTCTGTGTGAACTCTGAACAGGAGCAGATTGTGCAACTGACTGCAGACTTGAAGCTGTTCACAGAGTTAAAGCAGCGAGTAAAGGAGTCGACACTGAAAAGAGACCTACAAAGAAATATTCAAGTACGTTTCATGACAATAAATTGGAAAGAAATTTTGGTGTTTGTTTTTTGTTTTTTATTATTTTTTTTCCCCAGTGAATTGCATATGGCTGTACAACATGTTTAGTAAAAATGCAACATTTGCTTTGTATCTCGCCTTTCCTTTGTTAGACTCATGGCAGCCCGGGTGAATTCTGGGAGCAGGAACAGGAGAGTCTGCTAATTGTCATAGAGATGAAGAGCGAGCGTTTACAGGAGCAGGGAAGCAAGCTGCAGCAGATGGAGGCCCTGGTATAAACTCCCACTCACCATTTTTGGTCAGAATGGAAACAGATGACCTCTTCCTCTTACACTTTCGGGCTGGATTTAAAGTTCCAGTTCACCAAAAGGCGGTTTCAAAATATATAACACTGCTAAAGCTCTTTGATTGTTTAACGCTTCAAACTCTCAACTTACAAATGCAAAAAAGAGATAATTTTTGTTTGAGGGGGGAAAGCCCTATTCCATCTTTTGAAACAATGAATTGTATAATTTGCATGGATTCACTGGCCAGTTTATTAGGTACCTTGACATCATTTTTACACGCTGTTTTTCCAGATACACAACCTGCCCTTGTAGTGAATTTCTTTCTGGAGCTTTTTTATCCTGGTACCTACCCTCTATTTTATTCTTAATGAAACGTGATCTCCATAGCACCACTGATAACCAAGGACTGTTTAGCTGACCTGTCTTTAATGGGCAGTTTCTGCAACATGAAATTCCATGCCACTCTCATGCCACTGTTACTTCTGTGCTGAGGATGGTCTTCTACCTAAACAATATCTATGATGATCAAATATACAAAGCTGCTAATAGGCTAGTAATTCTTTTTCTCAACACTCATCAATGGAATTTAGATTTATCAGATACCATTTGGATTATTAGTCATTATTTTCAGTATGCTAGTCTGTGATTGATTGACCTTCAAATTGCATTCCATCCTCTTGATCGGTATTCCTGGATTATGCTCAGTGAGCTCATTGCAAAAACAATGAGGTTTACAATAAGAAACCTTAGATGGTTCCCCAGTTCATTGCAGGGTATCATGCACATGCAGGCACACATGCCTAGATGCAGTGTAGAGTCGTAGTGAGGAACTTGAGTATTCTTATTATTACTCCTCATCTAGATATGGATTTTAAATCTACCTCTTTAACCCCAAGTTCAACAAATACCCGTAGATAATGCCCATGCTGCTTTCTCAGGTTGAAAGGAACCTGGCTTTGGAGGATCAGGTCCTGCAGGTTCTACAGCGGAATGAGGACCTCAGAGTTCGGACAGACAATTACCAAACACTAATACAGTAAGCAGTTTCAAACCTTTCAATCTCCCATGAGCCATTTGGGTAAAGAGCTTTAACCTTGTATTTGTTTGCAAACATTTATGAGAATTCCAACAAATACCATAAGATGTGTAAGTTCTCAAAATATAGCCAAATATTCCTTCTTACTGAATGTCATGACTTGAATAAAAGTGTTTTTCTATGACTTACTGCAAGAGAAAATGAAAGAGAAATTGTAAGAGAAATTATTGTATAGTGACTTTAATCACATTTATTTCTTTATTTTCATAGAATATTGATGCTTCACTCGTTTGCTAATATTAAGAATGCTAGAAAATGATTTTTGCACTTCCTCATAACCTTTGCACTTTTAGATTTTTTTTTCTTTAAATTTCACTTCTTTTAGCCAGCTGTCCAAGGAGCAGAATGAGCTGCAGGAGGCGCTAGAGAAGCAAACATTGCAGAGCCAGAAACTCAGTCAGGAAAAAGAGGAGTTGCTCTTTAAACTCCTCCACAGACAGGACTCCTGTTCATCTTTTCACATATCCACCATAGTACCTGCTAAAGTTTCGCAAAGCTGACCTGGCCTCTGCTCCACCGTCTCACACACTGGACTCCACACACCACAGCCTTTTCCAGAGTTAAGCAACTCATGCCTCAGTATTAGCCTGCTGCTGGTTTATTTCCAAATAACTGTTTTAAGGAAACTGTGGTTTTTATGCCATGCTGAAACATCTTTCATGAGTTTTGCATATATGCAACAATAACTGTGTCACAGCTGGGATTCAGTCTGACAGATTGTTTTTATTTTATTATTTTATTTTTATTTTTTTGTATTTTAGTTTGGTTTTATTTTTTTTTTAATCTTAGTACCTGTAATATGGTTCATTTTAGAATTACATTGGAACAATCAACATTTATACTGTATATGTGTATTATGGTGTATGTCTGCAGTTTGTCAAGGAATTTAAAATATTCCATTTTCCTCACACACCTGGTGCAACCTATGAAGGGTTTGATGCTGATGAGGTGTGTTCAGAGGCACTGGAGTGAGAACTTATGCATTGTAATATGTTACTGGAAAATGTATAACACATTGTTATGGATATATTTAGCATAATGTAACGGTTATTCCAGGAAACTGACAACAGATGATGCTTTATGTTTTGTTTTTTGTTTGTTTGTTTTCCTCCCACAGTGATCCCACCCCCACCCCTCCAACCCACTTTTTTGCCTTAGAAAAGCCAAAGCACTTGTAAGTGTATTTTAAAGCAATAGCTTTTCAGATGCACTGGCACTTTTACAACAGTATTCATGTATGTATGTATTTGTATAAGGGAAGGCTTTTGTTGTTGGGTCATGTAAGACCTGTTTGTTTGCATGCTTAGACTTCGACAGATTCATTAGTGTAAATTTTGAGCGCATTAACCTTTTGTTAATTGAAATATGAGTAACTATTGAGTGACTGTTGTTTTGGTTCTTTTAGTGTGTACGACATTGTCCGCTAGGAGAAATGTGTAGAGCAGTGTTGGGCAGATTATATGACAGACCACTGCTGTATACGTGTTCAGATGTCGCTGTGAAGACATTTATTGTCCACCCACATTGTCTTCTTTGTGGCCCATTTTCAAATTCTGTTGTGTTTACCTCTGAAGAAGTGCCTTTTTTGCTAGGGCTTCACAAAGAAAGACTCAAATAAAATAAAAGCTGCATCTGAGGTGAAGTGTTTTGAGTTTTTAGTCCACAGGGGTACACGTAACCAGGTGCCTCTGAGTCGACTGTTTTTGCATTTTGTTTTTTTTTTGTGTTTTCGGAGTTGAAAGAAAGAGTGAGAGAATTCGTGTAGCTCGCACTTGCTTATTTGAAAGAACTCGATTGTAGATTTAAGTTTCGGAAAATGCATCAACACTGTAATGAAATGTGTCCAGTAGGGGGCAGAACGGTCATGATGAAACGGACACAATGGGAAAACTTGAAGATGAATTTTCTCTACTTGATAGACTGTGTCTGAAGTGACATAGTAGCATGTTAACGTTATTAAAACTGTACCAACTATATTATTGAACGATCAGATTTTCAGGTTAATGCTAATAACATGTTCTGTGTTGACGCCACATTTTAGACTGAATAGAATCAGGTACCACTTGCATGTTCAATCCGTAATATTTCGATTCTTCTTCAGTGTACCTATACTTATGTAAGGATACTATACTCAGTCACGGGGGGATGAAAGTCTTTATTTTGGCTACATGGTCTCTCACCCTCGAGGTGCCATGATCTCATGTTGATGGTTAACAAGTGACCCTTTTAGCGCTGAGTCAAGTTACCCAGGCGCGCACTTTCACTGTGGCCCATGCAGAGAGAATGATTAGTGGGGCTCTGTCCTTGCCAAATAAGAGCAGCAGAGATACGTGATTGACATCCTGATTGGTGATGTGTGCCCTGTTGTGGCCTCTTTTCCTCATCAGTTTCTCTGCTCACTTTGCGGGGTGGGGAACACTTCCCTCAATCTGCGCCCTTGTGGAACGGCTGAGCGGATGTAAGAGGATCACTTGCTCTGTGGCTGTTTGACATGTTGGGACAATACCTGGCCAGGCAGTGGGATAAGTGCAGGTCAGTCCCCTGCAGTGATGTCACATGGTTCCCAGAGCATTTAGCAGCCACCTGGGAGGATCTTCGTGGCCCGAGAGGAAGCACTTGAAAGGGATACGAAAGCAGCTCAACACGCTCGCAGACCTGTAGTCAACACAGCGTCCTGTTACAGCCCCTTTCGTGCAAATAGAGGTGCTGACCCACCTGCACTTAACATTTCATGCCAATAGTCTTCCATCAAGAAAAGGTGGATGAATTAAGTACCCCTGTTTCTTTGAAATCTCTCCAGGAGGTCTGTCAGTTCTTCAAACAATTAAGCGCTTGTGTTTTCGTTGATTATTTTTCCTTTAAAACATCTTTAACCTACATAGCAGGGTTGTGTTTTAAATAGTCTAACGGTAAACAGTTAATCTATTTTTGCTACTTGTTATTGGCTTAATTTATTCCTTTCACATTTAAAAAAAAATATGCCATTCAGAAAAATTCTAATACTGCATTTTCTTTAAATATTAAGAAATATAAAAACGGATTGTGCTCTTGGTGTAACTCGGTTTAAAATAACCACTGTGTCATTATTACACGGATTTTTGGAGTATTTCAATGCGACGGTGCTGGTTGGCAATGTTTTTGATGTAGATACAGTATATGCCATTTGTGCACAGACAGTTAATTAATATTAGGTATCTAACTTGTTAACTAATTAATTATTCAGCCAAAACTGTTTCATGTTATGTTTATTTGTTTATTTGTTTAAAAAAAAAAATTCTTCCCAAAATCTAAAAAATAAATAAATGAAATTAGAAACCCAGTAAGATAAATAAGAAAGGTGGATGGAGTGCAATAACATTAATAATTATCATAGTCACTATAATAATAATAATAAGGAAAGCAGTAGACGTCTTTCGCACGGGTTCAGCGTAGACTTAGTCTTGTGTCCTAACCGTAGCTTTTTTAGTTTGAGGGGTGTAAGTTATAATGCCTCTAATACATCAAATATTTCTCCTACCACAAACTTATTTTTTCACCTGAACTATGTTGTTGCATACATAATATCGCTATAATTGTTAAACGTTTTAAAGTGGAAAATTTTAACGTGCTCAAGTGCATCGTTTTGTCCAAATGATGTGCTCATCTTGTTTGTTTGAATGATCGTTCGTCAATTAATTTGTGTATAGGCGTATTATTTTGTATACATGGACATCTGTTTATCCAACCAGGATAAGACGATTCAGCAGTTTTGTAAAGGCCGTTGGACAACCAACTGAATGAAAAGATGGTTCTCTTTTTTACATACAGCTTAACAAAATTTGATTACTGTGCTTTGTTGTTGAATGTAGAACTGTTTATGTTGGATGACAATTAAATATTGACTGTTTCCTAGCGCAAATACTGAATAGGTGTATATTTACAAAACTATGATTATAGCTCATGTTCTTAATAAACCCCTTAGGGAACATTCAGAAATACACAATAACACAACAATGAATAAATAAGAAGTCTTTATAATAAATAAATAAACAATCTTGTGAATTTGGATCTTACTAATGGGCCACAAATGCTTCTCATAACATCTGCTAATGGTTGTATAGTGTTGGTTTGGAGAGAAAGGGGACAGATCTTTCAGATGGCGGGAATGAGCGGGGTTTTCTGTACACACCTGAATTTCTCTCAGTCCCTCTGTGCATTATTATCCGTGTGAACGCTGCAGTCTTCTATCTGTGTACTGCTCTGTAATGGAAGTGAAATTCATTAAAAGCGCTGGAAAATAACGTGGTGCCATTACATCTGCTCCCATCCCGCCTGCGTTATGTGTGAAATGCGCTTCTTATTTATTTCAAATTCTATTTCATTGTCAAAGCGATTTTCAGGGATTTTTAATGAATCTGTTCAGAAACCCAACCTATTGCCATGTGCTATTTGGGACTTGAGAGGTGTTCCATGCCACTTAGGCTTAGAACAAAAAAGGTGAAAATTGCACCCTGGGGAAAACAGCTTTGATTAAAAGGTGTGGTTAACTACCCCCAACCCCTTATTTACCCGCCATGTTGAGCTCAGTGTAGTCGGATCATAATTTCATTTAAACAGCATGGACCTCCGTTTTCATCAGCAATATATTTACACGCTCTACCAAAATCCCATTCACAGATAAAGCAAAGTAATTGAACTTTAAACTATATATATATATGT
>JAOTRN010000036.1:12821447-12837499 GCA_028566695.1 Bagroides melapterus
AGAGCTTTACCAAACATCGGCCCAGCGATGACATTCACTTTATGAAATTGCCCCATATCTCAGGTCCGGAACCTAGCTAAAGGTCACACAAGTATAATATATTTATACTTGTGTGACCTTTACTTTATAAATTATATAAATAGAAAAACAATTCACACTCACAGCTAAAAACCCATTTTGCTTTTCTTTCTATCTGAAATTTGTGCAGCATCCTCCATTTGTTTTCACTATATTAACTCATTTGTTAATGTGTCATTTTACTTTTAGTATAAAACAAACATTTCCTTCCAAATCAAACAGGAAAAATCATAGGGATGATCTATATTCCGTTGCAAGTACATTATGTGAATCAAAATAACATTATTTTCAATTTGCACAGATATAAATAAATATTTAATAAATAAATAGATATATGTAATTAGACAAACAAACAAATGAAAAAAAAGGCAAACTGACAGCGTATAAAAATATATCTAACATTAACCAACTTTTTCACGTTACCCTCTAGGTAAACTCACTAATATTAGGCCTGAGAATTTAATTTATTATACCAAAGTCATGTACAACACTCTTTCACGCCTGTAGTGACCTTCTCACTGCCCAAAGTCACAGCACATCACAAAGGTCCTGACCCTGATTGTTATGCACAAACACACAGGGCATGTTCTGTTCGTCGTGTTTCAGGAAAGATTTCTGTATGATTTGTGGTAGGAAAGAATGAGTTTTGGAGAAGATGATATGTGAAGGTATCTGAATTTATATTAATACACTATGATCACAGTACAAGATGAGTTACAATAATGATTTTAGGCATCAGATGAGCAAAGCAAGAATAAAAGCATTTAAGTATATAATTGTGCATGTACAATTTTGGGGGGGCTTCTTATACTAAAGATGCATGGTTTGCATTTTTTGCTCCCTCTGCTGGTATGGAATCTATATATTGCACTTTTCCAGGGATTATACTCCACCCTGCTTCTATAATGGTCGTGTTTTGTGTGACTTTAAGACAACTGTTCCGAAAATGTATGCTTATCTAAATGGTTAAATATATGTCTATATAAGCTCTTTTCATCTTACTTATAAAACCACCTGCCTTCATATTTCATATTCTTTGTTTTAATGGTTTTTTTTTGTTTGTTTGTTTTTTTAATTGTAGGTGGTTTGTTGGTTTGTGCCTCACTCTGAGCCCCAGAAGAATGTGAAGAGGCGAGGGAGGATTGAAGGATTGAAGTGGCCCTCCAGCTCAGTACAGATCCCAGCTCATCTCTCTCCCACACGGAGCCCAAGTCCCAGCCCTGGTCCATCTGCACCAGCAGGCACCTCAGCTGGGAGTGCTGCGAGCCCCAGCCTCCTTCTGTTCAGGTCAGAGTCTCTCTCCCACACTGACATCAGCTCTGCCTGTCACTCACAGAATCTGGGCCACTGATATTAAGAGTTCAACCATGACTGACAAAAGACAACCATCTTCATAACGTGGAAGGAGGAGAATCATGGACAGTGAACATTTAAGTTCTATTGCACAGAAGAGACTTTCCAGACGCAGTTTAAACCTCATCCTAAATTTTTAAATGATTTTTAATGGAGACTGTCCATCAAAAGTCTCAAGACTGGACATAAGCTGTGTCGGTAAATCTGTTAAATATGTAACCGAGAGTCTTTAAGATGGTTCGGTTTATTTTTTTGTGCATGCCTAGATGTCCTGAGTGGCTGGCTATCTTAATGTGTGCAGACGGTGGTTGGGAGATGTGAGCCAATCCAGCCATCTTGTACTGCGGATCCAGGGCTGAGTGAACGCCTGCCATCTGTAGCGGCGGCCAGCAATGAGCCTTTAGCCAGCCCACACTGCGTCAGCAGCAGCCCTGGTACTCAGCCTTACCGCTTCAGACCGCTCTGGCACTGAAAGCATCCTTTTAGCCAGTGTTAAATGTCCTCTTCATGCTTGGTGGACAGAGTGTTGTGGGTGGTAGTGGAGGAAGTGAGGTCAGCTGCTGAGGACAGTTAAATCAGGATCTTTTATGGGCAAATGATTGATTATTACAGCTATAGTTAAACTGGGAAAGGGATTGTTATTTAGTTAATGATGGCTAAGAGAAATATCAGTTTTGAAAGTATGGTTATTTACAGTTAGATACAAAAGTATATATAACCTTAGTACAAAGTGAAGACAAAATGAAGAAAACCATGACAGCATACCATATAAAACCATATAAAAGAAAATAAATAAATAAATAAATAAATAAATAAATAAATAATAAAAGTAGTAAATTATTAAATAAATAAATAAATAATATTAGTTTGCACTTTCGTAAAAACAGCCAAGACATCAAATATTTAGAATGTTATGTACAATTGTGCAGTGGGATTTAATCTTTATTGTAAATAGTCAGTGGTTTTCTTTGTCTTTAGAAGTTTGTCTTTTGTGGCTAGAGTCAACTTAAAAGAAAGACACACACACACACACACACACACACACACACACACATGCACACATACGAAGAAAGTCGACATCCTCTCCACACCTGAGGTGACAAAGCTCTCACCTCCCGAACACAACCAGGTGTGAAAGCAAAAACAATGGGTCTTTATTCAAAAAGAGTCTTCTAGGTCTACATCACATGCGTCCCTGTCAGTACTGAACCCCACCCCAGGTGCCTGGGATCAACAATCATCAGTCTTCAGGTCTTTCTGTTTCTACCCAAACTGGTCCAACAAACAGCAGCACAAACGACATAACTGTTCACTTTCAGAAAGAGTCAACAGGGGTGCGCATCTGTGATGTGTTTGTGAACACTTGTCGCTCCACCAGGGAAATCTGCACTGTATTTAACCCCATTTTGCCATTTGGGAGGGCAGCAACACCACAATCCCAATCAAACACTCTCGTCTCACTCATCACTTTTGTGTCTCATTTTATGCAGTGCTCCATCTTGAGGGAAAAGCAGAAGTGAGTGATGTTTACCTATTCACACCTCTGATGAGAGCAGGAGAATTGAATTTGTGCTGAGAGTGGAATAATTGATTTGGACGCCTGCCATGATGGGAACATCTGGGTTCAGCAGCTAACCCTGTCATGAAATAAGTGAAGACACTGAAAGGTTGTCAATTACATGTGAATTACCCTGTAAATACATCTACTATCTACAAATTAGGAAGAGATGATTGTATTATGTTTATCATGTTTTATATCTGATGATATCTACTTTACCCTTTCAGTGGACAATCCCACAATTGTACCTAAGTCTATTGCTATAATCATAACGATGGTCATGTTCTCATTCCAGCAGTCTTATTCAGAATGAAATCATTTTAAAGTGTAAAGTTGTAGAAAATAATTGATTAATAATCATACTACTGCCTGGAATGATGTTTGTCATGTTTTTATATGGGAAGACTGATGTTGCTTAAAAGTATTTTTAAAGTATTGATGTTCAGCAATTGTGTTTGCTTTGGCATTACTGAGGATAGTTATCATTAAATCCCACAATAAAAATTCAGATAGAAGATTTGATCAGAAACGCATCACTGAAAGGTTTTCAAAAATGCTTTTTTTATTTCTTGTCAACCCAATGCACCCCACCCCCACCCCACTCCCATTGTGTCACCAGTCCAAAAGATAAAGGCCACGTTCCCATCACACTTAGATGCCATTACTTATCTGTGTGCTATACTTAACAAATTAGTCCACCTCTTCCCAAGAGAGACAATATGACCACTGGATTTCAGTCACTCTACAGTGGGAATATAGCCAATAACATTCCCCATAGACTTCCATCTGTGCACAGCACATGGCACAGCTGGGATTTGATTCTCATTTTAGGTGGCAAGTCTATATCACAGTGTTTTACTCTTCCTGATTAACATTGAATGATCACGTTACAAATTAGGGTTTAACCTACAGACCTCCATAAATCACTGACCAATTTGTATCTGTTATCACAAATAGAAATAAATGCATTTTTAAAGGGTGTTACCCTCAAGCTTAGCTGTTATTTTACCAATCATCTTTCCTACAGCCCCTAAATCCTGTTTGTCAAATCTGGTTCATTCGGTAAATTGGCTGCACAGACACCCTTCCTCTCTCTGCACAGCTCTGTGGCACTCCCATTTAAAACGTGAGAAATTATAATTATCAGAATTATGCTTTTAATGATGCGTTAATTAGACTCCTACAGTGAGATTAGCAAGTGCTTATGAATTATTAACTGTGAAGTCTTTCCAGAATTTTAACAGGCAGGACAACTAAATTTGCTTTTCCTGATGATTAGTGTGCTTCAAAATAACACAACAGACTGTGGTGCATATGTTTATGATTACAACTTTAAATGCATTTATTTTACTCTATCACATGCTGGCAGTTTTGTGCCAAGGTTCTTTGAAATGCAACCTATTGGGCAAAGAGCCTCACAGGCTTATTTTTTCTCATTAGCGAAAAGACATTTAATGAGTCATTCATGATTAACCCAATAAATCTTTTGAACTCCAAATCGCCTTGACTGAGTTGATGTCTGTTCATTTTTTCTTTCCTAATCGAACACCTTAGGAAATACACTGGGTATTTGATTACTTTGCTAGTGAAATTCTCACCTGTCATGCTCCAGTTTGCAGTGTGAAAACAATCTTGAAACTACAACCAGCCAAATGTGTGCATTAAATAAACAAGTGTGCTCAGGGCCCACCCCTAGCTGAAGTGCAATGGGCCAAACTTAACAGAGCATGGTAAAAAGATTTGGGTAATCCCTAGCTATAATAACTCAGTCTGCTGTTTTGAATTGGGAGAGGAGCTTCTGGCGCAGGCACAGCAGGCATGACCATCCACTTTAGGCCTCTGTGTTCCGCTCAGCCTGCTGCTGTATAAACTTTTGGATGGAAATTGGCCTGCTAATTTGCAGGATGTGGGTCCCACCTCCTATTTAACATGCATGAGTGCAGATGAGACCCAGGAGTTTTTGCACAAGAGTCAATTTAGGGGAAGGAATAAACCTGGACTATACCCACAATCCATTTTAAACAAATAGCACCTAAATAAGCCATGTCCAAATAGCTAATTTAGAAAATATTCACCACAAAGCAAATAGTGTTAAGCTTAATATAAAGAGCAGCATTTGTGTTCAGTGAAATATGTCATACCGCACTCTGTGGGGTTGACTGATAAGACATGATAGGTTTCGGGGACGCTTTGCCAGGGCATGATCATGCTGGTGTCAACATTAGTGTTTGTTGTTGTCAAGCTTAATTATGATATGTATCCCGAGGTGCCCATGAGCTGCTTTACAGTTGACTGAATGCTAATGTTACTGATGGCGCTCTGTCACTATTTAAATAAAACACGGTGAATGTTTTGGTGCTGTCTTTATTCTCACTGCTCCATCATGGTGTCCCTCAGGTCTGTTAGAAGTCTACTTTATTGATTTACTGCATGAATCATCAAAATAATTAAATAATTTCTAGTCGGTCGGTCTTTCTGAATAGCACGAAAATGACGGCAAAAAATAATAAAGCTTTAAAACCCTTCAAGACGTTAATTTGATTGCGGACGTACAGTAGATTACGTCTTAATCAGCTATTGTTTCAAGTATTCATTAAGTTCGTTTGCTGGATTCATTTAATTCTGTTAGAGCACTGGAGGGTTAAAGAAACACAACACAACCTTCTCTATGTAGAGACCTGCCTTGAGGAGATGATGAACACTCATCTGTGTTTTGTGTTTTTGCACAGGTTATGCAAATTAGCCCTCGATGACTCCCAGACTTGTTATAACATTAATTAACAGAGTGCTACCTTGCTCAATATTTGGTTACAGAGCGGATGTAAAAATTTACAGGATTCCAATTTTAATGAGACAGCAGAGCACAGGTGTGCTAATGAAGAAACCGCCTCATTTGAATAAGACAATGCTGTTTAGGGGAAAATTAATTAACAACAGCAGAAAAAAAAGATGCCATCTTTGCACAGGTTCAAAATTATACCACTTTGTTTCTCTTCAGTGACAATTGTTACCAGCTTATAATGCCCTCTTTGAGGCTGTTACTTAAGTTTGTTAATCATCTAATCATTGCACTATTAAAATATTAGACAGAATTGGTTACTCTTGAGATTAATAACTACAGTACTGAAGTGCCTACATAGGGCCTTCTCTATGCAGGAAATCCTGTTTTGCATACATAAATTCCTTTCTTCCTTTGTGTCACTTTGCTCAGGTGTTTAGCCTCTGTGTGTGTTTGAGTGTGCTTTCCTTCTTGGTTGTTTCAATTTTGCCTGCTCGCTTGGCCACCTGAGTAAGAACACTAACAGTGCCTTATTACAGCATGTGATTTGGAATTTTACAGCAACAATCAAGGAGGCGCAGATGAGAAAAGGGGAAAACCAAGATGAACACAGTGGAATGTATTCTTAACCTTAGGCCTGATATTATAGTGCATATTATTATAATGTGCTCCTTAGAGCAGCAATTAAGGAGCTTTGTAAAGTAAGTGTTAAATACTAAAAAGTGTCTCACACGATAACTCGCAGTTCAGCTCTTTGAATACCCACTTGAGGGCAAACGTCTTTCTCGTCTTCAAACACTTTTCGTTTTGAGTGTCCTAGGCTGTATCCTCTCCGTCTAGTAGGAACCACACATTTACTAGGCCTACTTTACCTGGCAATCCAGAGGCATGTACTTAGACCATATTTGTCATTCTAGAAAAAGTTTGCCTGAAGCCAAAAGCCACGTTAACATCCTGTGTGGTGTGTGTCTGACAGACTGATGACAGAGATTCTCCTTGCTTAGTAGTGCAGCAGTCCAGTAGTCACACGTCCACAGGCAAACTTAAAACAGGTTATAAATTGAAATCATACTCCACTTGCAATAAAATTTAAGGGATATTTAGACTGTTATAGGCAAGCAAAGGTAACGTTTTGAAAGAATTAACACTAAGCAAAAAAAACTCAGTGTGAACAAAACATTTGTATAGTGTAAGTGACTGCTTGTGCTACCAGCATGCTTAATCTCTGTCTGGAAAAATAATACCTATACATAGAATTGTATTAATAACACGTCAGAACAGGTGTAATTATATCATATATCACTCAAAATGTGACATGAAACTCAACAAACAGCATATTTGTGATTATTCTGGTTTCTCAATGTAGTTGTAATGAGAGTCAACGACATACAAACTCTTTGTTCTGCAGTTCCAGGCCGCATAATTCGGATACTTTCTAAAAATGAATATATAGTTCACAGTGCATAGAAGAATTTATAGAAGAATGAATTTACTACATATTATTATTATGTTTTTACACAAATAAGTTGATATGATACATCAATGTGTCTGCTGTAGTGTGACAGTCTTCCCTAATACCATTAGCTTAAGTTATTTATATAACTTAAGATCTTATAGGAAAATTTATCACCATTATTGTATTATTATATAGTATTATACACTCCATCATGTTTTATTTTATTTCATCATTGTTGCGGTGTATATCTACAGCATATGCTCTGTCAAATGTACTTGTTTAATTGAGCCTAATTGCATAATGCAGGTAAGCAGTGAGGCGAGTTATTCTAGGCTGTTGACAAGACCTGTCAATACCTGCCAGTACTCACTGTTACTACAAGAGCAAACATGTATTATGCAAATGATCATACGGTCTTTACAAATCATCATGAGCAACCAATCATTAATTTTAGAGTGCTTACAACTCTCCTCATTTGGACAGAGGCATTATAATAATAATAATGTTATGATATGAATGCCAATTCCTGTGTGAGTGAGGGTTAAATGTGACGTGTACGCTCTTGATCTCCTCAACCCTGCAGTTCATCTTTTTTATGTATTCTGCCTCGTTGTGTACAGTTTGATAACTACCGTTGTAAAGTTAAATAAATAAATAAATAAATAAATAAAAACAACCTGATGAATTTCTGTAGCTGGAGTGATCTGCATTTTTCGTTGTAGGGCTGATTTGGAGAAGATCAAATGTCAATCAAAGATTCTGATTCACCTGTTGCTATTAAAAAAAGAAAGTAAATATTTTTAAATTATTGTAGATTTTATCCAAATTATCTTGTAAGCATTACCATGATTAATGAGTAAATGCAGAGCTTGATAGAGAAAGAAAATAGTAATCACTTCATTCAAAGCAGAACAATGACAGAGAGACCCCTAATGGATGTGGTAGACTAGTGTTTAAGGTGTTGGTCTACCAATTGGAAGGTTGTGAGTTTAAAGCTACCACTGCTGGGCCCCTCAAGCAAAGCCCTTAACCCTGAATTGCTCTGCTGTATAAAATGTAAGTCGCTCTAGAAAAGGGCATCTGTTAAACGCCATAAATGTAAATATTAGAGACATTAATATCAGTTAAAGTGAGTTAATATCGCATGGTTAAACATTTAATTAAAATGTTATACAAAAAAGTTAATAATTTAATTTCAATTTCTCTTAAAATAATAGCATAACACTGTTGAACTGTGAAAGTGACCTTGTCTGTTCCTGTGATCTGGAAATTTAGATGGAAATTTAGAAGCCACAGTTTCCTGTTGAACATGTGACTTGTGTAAGATTACAAATATTTTATAGAGGTGAATGTGTTTAGTTGTGTACAGTTAAATGGCTTGAGTGAATGTTGTGGAAATAAAATGTACAATAATGACGCAGAAAAAAAGTCATGATCCAAGCCTTAGCTGTTAAATTCACTGATAGTGTAATGAAAAAGTAATACAATTTTGAAGATTTTGATATTTAGATTTAAAGGCAGATGTAGATGGGACACTTTACCAACATATAAAATGTCTTTATTTGTAATTTACATATTTGTAAATGTAATATCGGGGGACAGAAATAGAACTCTAGTAATACTTTACCCGAAATCCTTTTCATGTGAATTCACATGTTGCAAATCATTATTCATGTACATAAAGCCTTTATGAGTACATGTATGACTCACTAGTCATGCCAGTTACTGGAATATCTCAGTGTATGTAGAAACGTGTAATTCAGGTGAATAGCTGCAGTCAGCTAAGGTAATGACTAAGTTAAATTGTCATCTGAAGAGCCATAAAGTAGCAAACAAAACTATTAGAGAGAGACTGGCAAATGACATGAGCATACATACAGCAGTAAGATTTCAGAGTTGATTTAGTTAGGATAAGATTACTTTAAAACAAAAATGAAATTTCACAGTTTATATTTCAAGTCCTCACGATGTCATGATAATCAGTTTTCTGCTGGTTCAGAGTTAGGCTGGCTTAGTTATAGTTTTATAATTCCTACTACTGAGCTCAGAATGGAACCACAAATTAGTTTAGGCCTGTCCCAAAAGCAGCCTGTGTCCCTTTAAATAGTAAAGCACCAGCACACAAACAGCGGATGTGTGATCACGTTGGAGAAAGCCTGCTGTCGAGTGTTGATTCGCACTGTCTGGCAATTGCCGATGGGGACGCGCGTCAGTTTTATAGCCGAGCCTGGAGAAGAGGCGTTGGCAGGCAAAGAAAGCGTTCTCATCAGTGTTTATTAATCACCGGCGTGATATGATACTGTAATATCTGTGGTATTTTTATACTCGCCGAGCATGCACAAAGTGGTTTTGGCTACAAGAGGGCTTAATGAGTTACAAGTCAGCTTAAGAAGTGTTTCTGACATAAACAGAATAGCATGAATATATGTTGACTATTAGATGGTGTCTCTGATTAAGGCCTGCTTTTGCATTTTTTTTTTTTGTAGATGGAGATTCATAAATGTGTCTTGATTTAATACAGAAAAATGACACAACATAACTTTGGAGTTCCTCTTTAAATCACATGCCTGGAACATATACAGACATACATCACTCAGAACACTGTGGTGAATGGAACAGTTCACCGCATTGCAGGCTTTGTTTTCTTTTTCCTTTGTATGGTCAATAAATGTTTTCAGGCCCATAGATGGTGATATCATGTAAGCAATCGTTGTGAACTGCCAGATGTGTTTATTCAAGCAAGTGTTATGATGCAGCTGCAGCTGGCCCCTCACATGTGCACCAAACACTCCCATTATGCTGAGTTGTCCAACTGCTGTACACTGTTAATTGGTTTTATCACAGCAGCAGTTATGACCACCGTGTGTGTTTTACAAACACATGATATAGACAGAAAGGTGTTTTGTGAAAAAGCAGAAGTGGATTGTTTCAGACAGTCAGAATAATTGCTATCTAAACACAGAAAGCACTCTGTTTATTTTGGGTACGCACATTGATTTGCCAGTGTCTGATGCAATACATTTTTGACAAATGAGACACGGCTTTGAAAAAAAAAAGAGTCAGCGTAACCAAGGAACTGAAGAATGTGCTCTTTTTGTTGGATTTCACAGACATTTCTCTTAATTGGTAAGTCTCATAGTGCATTAATTAGAACCTTGAAGCTGATTCAGAAAAACCAATCAATTACACATCTAGACTTGACTGGCAGCACCCTATAATTGGGTGGCTGCTTTCCTTTTCTCAAGTAGCCCACAGCCAATCCGTACAGACCAAACAGGTGGCAGCAGAGGAAACAAGCTCTTCCAGTCCATAAAACTGGCTAACTAGCTCCTGAAACTTGCCAGCCTGTAATTATCATATCATTTGTGTTGTAAATCACAGTGCCTCTTGTCATGGTATCATCAGACGTACGGCAATTTCATGCTGCAAATCAACACAGACAATTCAACAAAAAAAGACAGAGCGAAAGAAGATTATTTTGTGAGGACCTGGTGACTCAGGAGATGACATGCTTAGATGATTATGGAAGTATTAAGATTTTTTCCATTATAAGATTTATTATTTCCTTGTTTTTTTGTGATTATTGACATATTTATAACTTTTAATGATTGCACTCATTTTGAAAAAAAACTGCTGCAGTTTATAAGACTATAATCATGTCTGTGAGGAAGATTATTATCTAATAAACAAGCAGGAAGGTTTTATGAAGAAGGATTGCTGAAGCATGTAAAACTGATCTAGTATGGACTTTCCCTTCCTCAGGTCCAGACACCACCAATTCCTTCACACGCGTCTCTGGGAAATGCTTTAATATTCCTGTCAGCAGCAGCCTTCATATTAACAGCAATGTGCTCAGCTTTTATGATTATAATTGTGAGTTATAAACAAAATGACCTACTTTTGCTGTCAGATACATTACAGACCAAAAATATGGACGCAAGCAGTGATTCAAACTGCCACTTTGCCAGCACACAGCACTGAACATGATGATTGTGGTGATTAGGTAAAAGTTAAATAAAAAAAAGTAAAAGTATTTCATATTTAATAAAAAAAAAATTTACGGCAGGGTGGGCATATCCAAATTTTTTTATTCCCATTCTAACACAGCAGTTTTATTTATTAAAGAATGGCATACAATCATTTTATCCACTACTAGTTATATTTAATGTCTGGAAACAGCCACTAAAGTTAGTGTCAATTAAATACATAAAAGTTAATATAACATGTTACCAAGCAACTGCAAAGCCATCCTTCCTGAAGAAAGAATAAGAGGTAAAGTAGTTCATTTACTTCAAAGCACTAATACAGGAGACTCCTTACAAACAGATTCACTATATCAACAATTAATTATGTTTTATTCATTTTCATTCAGCTTATAGCCAGAGATACTGATAGAGCTATTGTTATAGAAAACTAATCAAAACCTTCTGACCAAACAGAGTGAAGAAATCAACAGCACTGGGGTCGAATACAACATAGTGTCCATTATCATAAAAAATAAATCTTTTAGGTTTTAGGAGTTGGTCGATCTTCAATATAAAAGTCTTGATATGTATAGGCCGTGAAATTCAACAAAGCACACTGTATTCTCAATCATAAATTATAATTCATATTTTATAATCATGTCATCAGTTGACTTGTACTTGATAAATGAGTGTGGAAATGCTTTGCTCTCTACATGTACTGGCAGCAGTTACAGGTTATATAAAAGATGGCTGGTTGCAGCTTGTCGTTCAATAATTGGTTCAATTATTCAGGTAATTATACGAATGAGTCTCATTAAAACATTTATTTAGCAGTAAATATAGTCTATTTCGAAGTTGTGGAATTAGTTTAAGAATAGTCCATAAAACCAAAAATGAAGCTTAATATTTAAGTTATGAGTTGAATAGGCTGTGAGACATCACTGTTTATGCCCTTTTACTCTTAGGACGTGTCTGCATTTCCAGATTTAATTTTGTCACTCTGGTAACTGCATGCCTATTCTATAGTTTTTAGTCAATTTATTAAATATTTCATAGTATTTACTGACAGCTTGATTGTTAAGCTGACTTAAAGGGGTTAAATGGGAGTGCAAAAACATTGCGGATTTCTTAGGGTGTTTATTTCCTTTGTTCCCTTATTATGTATGCGGATGGAACCTTATGTTTGGGCTCTCTAAACAAAAATTTGTATTAAATGCAAGCCATTCCCAAAAACTGTAACAACCCTCAATATAACAAATATTCACAACAGGCCATGTCTATCACTGATAGAGTCATTTGTAATAACTAACCTGAATCATCAATTGTTTTGGACCCCAATACAATGCTTTCACACATCTTGCCATGAGACTAAGGAGGAACATACGTATGAGAATGTTTATGAAGCCATAAATAAGTAATTCTTTGATACCACATAGCTCAAAAAACCCTTGACAATAGCAGTTATTGTTTGCTAATGAATCGCAGAGCACGAATCAGCTCTGGAGCAACGAATCAAATTAGCGTGCTTTAGCGGAACTACTTGACTTAATGGAGCTGGCGAAAGAACACAGACTTGTCTCTACACCTCCAAGATTTGCTACCATCTGTTCCTTTGTTTACACCTCGCCGTTTCCACGGCAACGAAAGGAGGCAGGTAGAAGTGGGAAATAGTTAGACTACATGGCTACACTCCATTACTGAACACTTCGTTATAATGAACTTAGAGAGCACAAGATTTATTCTAAGGCAGCGACTGAAAATAGAAGCACACATTTAGTGGGTGTTGTGGTTGGAACTTGTGATAGCCACAGTCATATGTTTTTTCGTGGAGAGTGTGAAAGTTCACAAAATTCAGTAATAGCTTTATCTCACATCGAACAATAGTCGCTTCTGCCTATTAGCTTGTTCTCTCTGTTGACATTACTCACATTTAACCTGAAATAATTTAAACCGTGTTGCTTTCAGGTCTGTGCATTGTTCATGCTTTGGATCTAAATGGTGCCATATTGTCACCAATTATGAAGAATATGATTAATTCGTTCATACATTGTCTTTCACAGTTTATATGCATATATAACGATAATGAGGCTGTCTATTGTGAAGAGGTGGTGAGAAATTGCCGATCTCACATGTCTCGCTTGCTCCGGGCCAGAAGAATTAACAGGTGTAAATCACAATGCATGACATGGATTAATCTTTCAGCTGGTAGAATATGAAGCCCAGAGCCTTTAACTCATGAGAACTGGATCTCATCTGTTTTCCAACCTTGCAAACACACCCAGACGTGGAAAAGATGGATCGGAGGTGAGAATCACACAACAGATGAAAATAATTAGGCCCTACTTGGAGGACAGATTTAATGAGGACAGCTTTAATGGGCAGGCAAGGAAATCACTACAGTTTCAACATGGCTAAGTCAATATAAAACCAAAAGAAAAAAATCAATTGCATATCGGCAATATATACATTCTTCTATATATAAATATGTATGTGATTGTTTGGGTTTGATTATGCTGTTTCTATATGAGCCCAGTAAATAAAATTAATAAGTAAGGCAAACAGATGTCTTTATCTTTAATGATAATGAACAAAAATAGGGAAAAATCAAAATAATTTTGCATGATGATTAAAAAACCTATACTATAAATAATTTTAACAATTGAAATTTACCAGATATGGAAAAGTGATAAATAATCCCTTAGTCAGATCAATGATTTTTTTTTTTATTATCTAATAATCTGCAGGAAACAGGAAACAAGTACAAAACAAGAATTTCAAGACAACAGATAGAAATGAACTGGTAGGGCTACAGTGCAATCTCTTGTCCTCATTAAACCAAAATTCGGTCATGAAGTGCTACAAACTGTTTCTGGACCTTAAACGATACACTACAAATGTTCGCATTGTCAGCATGAAGAATTTTTTTTTTCAATTAGTTAATTATATTTTTCTGTTGATTTTTCCCCTTTTAAATTTGAGTCATAAAAGTGAAAGGAAAAAAAAACTGTTTTACATAGTAAGACATTTAACAACAAATTAGGTTTCTTGCTTAAACCCTGACGTCAGTGAAACTTGGCACTCAAATGCATAGAAAAGTCTGCTCATTCTGAACAAATAAAATATTTTGTTAAGTGTTCAACTGCACATAAAAGGAGACTGAAATCTGTCAGATCTGTGTGAATGCCATATGTTCATTAAAAACCTGCTGCTCATTGCTGAGGGTAAAAGACATTTTTTTTTAAAACATTGCATAACACAGAAATCCACAAAATATCTCAATGTACATCTAAGGCTGAGAGTTCAACTTCGGTAGAGAATGAAACTACGTGGTTGAGCAGTTTGACAATTCGACAGTAAAAACAATCAATTCATCCATCAGACTGTTGTCTTAACCAGAGTGAACATAATACACTGAGATGGAAATGTTCAAGTGGACGGTAGGGGAGGAGTGAAAAATTAGACGCTCTTGGATGCTCTGTGATGGAGTCCCAAACTGTAGAGGTCTGTTTGTATTGCATACGAAAAGTCTTGGAATCAAATCTTTTGGAGCAGTTCAAGCTGAGGCATCCTTGCTGTGCCCGCTCACACATAATTTTCAGCTGACAGCACAGATTTCTGTTCCTTAGTTTTAACAGCCAAGTCGATTCTGACAAGGTCTGGAACTCGAATGGTATTAGCTTAGTTTGTTTATTATTTCTTGTCTGTTTTTTTCCCACTAACTATGACTGAGCTGCAGAGAGTTATTGTACATGCGTTCATGACATTAGTCCTCGGAGATGACGTCTATATCGTCCGCGCTGCCCTGCTGAGTAGCTACTCTCCAGCGATTGACATGCTGGTTGCCCTTTCTCTTCTGCTGCAGCTCGGGCGATTCCTCTTCTAGTTTCTGCCTCTTGTGCTTAGTTCTCCGGTTCTGAAACCATACCTTTACCTTCAAAAGAAAGAAAGAAATTTGATTTCACAAAATCAAACCATCACTACATAGAGAACATTTCTGACAAACATCATTCTTGGTTTAAGGTTATGTTAAGTTATTTATTTCTGTGGTGACATCTTTGATTTTTCTGAATTAAATAACCATCTTAAATGAACACTATGCCACTAATATATACACAAGTGAGTCCTTTCTTCAGCTGTCACATAATGTGTAATTGTCTGGAGAGTTGTAATTGATGTACAGGTTTTTTATGTTTTACACACCAGCCTAATCTCTTTATATTCACTGCTTTTTCATTCGCTGACAATAACATTCCTTCTGTTGATTCTTAACTTTAGAAATAGTGTCACAACACATGTAAAGAGGTTTTCTGATTGCATCTGTTCATGTGGTCATGTCTGATCCTGCTGACACAGAGAGCTTTTACATTCACGTTATGCCAGTCTGTTAAGTGAAACACGTTCCGTTATCTGTGTTTTACATAGATGTTGTAACACATTCAAAGGAAATAAAGAGAAGAAGTGAGTTGCTCCTCATGTAAAAATGCATTACATGTTAAAATAGCCCTGAGCCAACCTGATTCAACTGAAAATACAGAGCTGCTGCAGCTCATCAGCAGCACTTGCGTCAACAAGCATGTGTGTGTAACACTGATTGTGAAATCCAACTGTAAATGCATGTTGACTACATGTCTTGGCATTCTTTAGGCCCAACCCAGAGAAATGAAGGACGACTGACTTCTGTCCTGTGATGACATGATGTAGACTTGAAGAAAGTGCGTGGATGAAAATGCGTGTGTTCACCACATCCTGTTGGCTCAGTGATGTGGAATGTGTACATGTTCATTTCTGTGTGTGTGTGTGTGTGTGTGTGTGTTTAGGAGCTGTTAAGTCTGTCTTGTTTTATTTCTCTTACCTGGGTCTCAG
>JAOTRN010000036.1:12848386-12859918 GCA_028566695.1 Bagroides melapterus
CACACACACACACACACACTCATTCGGGGCAATTTAGGGTAGCCAGTTCACCTACAGGCACAATTAACAATTCACCCATCAGCATATTTTTAGAGGTTTGAGAACTCAAAACCTGAATTTAACCCATAGAGAAGGACAGAGGGAGGACATGCACAAAAACCCCTAACAGACCTGATCTCAGGACCAATCCATAGATCCTGGTTAGGATTAGTGTTATCTTAATTTTGGATCAAACTAGCAATAGGAACATATCTAAACGGCTTGGATAGAGGACAATACTTCAGTCACAGCAATAATTATCCATCTAGTAGTAATGTTAATCATCTGTAAGAAAAGTCACCTTGATTTAGATCTTCATTTAGACAGCAAATAGAATTGTAAATTTTAGCCAAAGCACACAATCAGTGACCTTGATGCCTGTACATTAGAGCAAGTGTTCTTTCCCGGAAATGATTCCTGGGTGATCAAACTGTCAGCATGAAAAGTCTGTCCATATCTATGCAGAGAGGGATATTAAAACAGAACGCCAGTGCATAAACCCATCATTACAGAGATGAGTGGTGCAAAGAATATGGCACATGCTAAAAAATGTACAGTTAGAGAGCCCAGTGGCAACTGCTGTTGGAACTGATCTTCATGAAGACAATGCCCTCATGTGGGATCAATGAAAAGATAAGTATAAAAATTATGAAAATCATATGATATTGCCTGCACAGTCACCAGATCTCAACCCAACTGAACATCTAGGGATTTTAGAGCAGGGTTCATCCCCTCAGGTACAGTTTCAGAGAATTTAAGAATCTGTTCCAAGGCACACGTCTGCTCAAATCTCAGCATGTCTGGCAGACATATCATTATGGATGGTGTTATATCAGCTGAAACTCAACCCCAGCAAAACTGAACTGCTGGTCATCCCATGTGACCCATCCCTAGGTAAAGATCTTGCAATACCCCTACAAAACTCTATGAGCTCCCCTTTGTCCACTCCTTACAACCTTGGGGAACCATGAACAATGGTTACTAACTTTAAACAGAAGACCTAACTTTTCCTGAAACACTTAAATTAGTGCTTAATTTCCCTGTTTGTTTCCAGTAGGATTTTAAGCTGATGGTATCCTAGGTCTGTAACACAGTGAACCAGTGTTGATGTATTCATTGATAGAGACTTCAAACCACTTCTGTTTGCTCTGGATAAGAACGTTTCCCAAATTCCATAAATGTAAATGTCAAGTTGTTCTGGTGACTCATGGTGACCTAACATATTAATAAGTTCATCTGTAACAAGTCTATAGGTTTTCTTGAAACGTGTTACCAATAACAGAAATATTCACTACAATTATCATTTGAACACTCTAGATTTGAAAAGACTAATTTGACAAAATAGTTTCACTAGTTTTTTGTTATCTAAAGTTAAGCTATGTAAAGCAAAATAAATTATCCATTTCTCATAATGGAACGTTGTCTAAGAACATGTTAGGTTAGGAAAGCTCTCAAATTTTCTCAGCTTGTGTTCCTAAACCATTAAGGAACATTAAATCTAAAATCTAAATATATATGATGACAGTCACTGCAAGCTGATATGAAGCTGTCAGAAGAAAGACAAACATTTGAGTTAAAGAGGTAATTAACTAAAAAAATACAGAAATACATCTTACTTGTATATACACACTATATATACATATATGTATATGTGTGTATTAACATCTCTGCATATTTTGGAATAATGCCTAATTAGACTGTAATTTCTCCCCATAACATTAGCATGATTTAATGCAATTGGTCTTTGAACAGAAAAACTTCATATCCCATATGGAGTTGAAGTCAGACATAAATACTAGAGACACAAAAGAGCTATGCATTTCCGGAATCATTTTACAGAAGAGTTTTGAAACAGGTTGAGACTTGTTCCTGGATATTTTCATGTCAAACAGATCCATCTCATCTTAAGTACTGTGCCCCAATACTGCTAGTTTGCTGTCAGTTTTATACATTAGAATGTGTGTCAAAATAGGACTGTTAGCATGTATTCATATCTGCTTTAAAAAAAAATAAAAAATTCCGTTTGTCACACTTAAGGCAAGTCTAATTAGGAGTTGCCAACTAGCACACATGACTTCAAACTGCATACCCAGTGCCTTGGTATCTTTGTGTTAAACAACAATTGTTCGATAGAACATGGAGCCAGCTGAAAACAAAAAGCCAACAATCAGCCAAGTTTACTCTCAGCAGCTCTGGCTGCAAGACTGAGCTCAAATCTCATGTTAACTTGTATTTGTATTGAAAGCTAATTTTCAGTTGCAAGTCAATTTGGATGTGTCAAAGTAAAACACAAAGACAACATGAGAAACTGGGAAAAATTCCGCAGGTACAGCAGCTCAAAAAGATGTGGAAACACGTCATGGCAGAAGAACTTGTCAGCCTTCACCATCCCTTTTTGGTAGCTGTCAGATAATATGGGAGAGCTGGCTGTTGCGTAGGAATTGGCAAGTGAAACAATAGGGGTTGGGGTTAGTGAAATAGTAAGAAATACATAAACATTTTAAGTAAACATATAATTTGTAATAATACCATTTAATAATCTTTAAAAGTGATTCAGTTGCTCTTGTCAAAAAGTCATTGAACACATTCTTTGAAATGACCCACTGACTGTCACATCCATGTCACAGCATGTTACATCTTTACCAACAAGAGGTCAAAGAGACTTTTAGATGTCTTTGGTAAAGAGAATGAAGGCATGCTCCTCTCTCCTAAAACAACAGCTTTCAAAACGGCAGCCTTGCAGTGCCATTCATGACTTAATCTAGCCCAGACTTCTAACTTCTAGACATGGGATAAAACTTGGTATAAAAACTAAGCAGTCTGGACTTTTTATATAAATATGAACATTGTGCAAATGTCCCAAAGTACCCTTAAACCAATAGACATACATCAGCCTCAAGCTGTTCATTCAAAACTCAGCATACACAAATAAAATTTTAATTACTGCAGCATGAGAAAGAGTCCAAGGAAATGCCATTGCTTCAGCTTCACCTGTTTGAAACTCAACTTTTGAAATTCATACCATGAAAGCTCATATGAGTAATAACATTGCTCACATGTTCTCAGCGAAGTACCTGAAAGGTCGACAGTTCAGTTTTGTCCAAGGAAACTGAGGCAGTTTCATCAAAGATTATCATAATACTGTCCAGTAGCAATAAAACCTCAGTGTTTTTCTTGTTTTCGGTGTTCCAGATCAAATAATCAAGATATTTATGCAAAGGGGACAAAAACAACCCAATACACGTCATTATCATGGCACAATGCTTCAGTAGGGAAGGCGTGTTAGCTAAACTGGCACCAGGGCGTTTGGCTTATGTCACATTCCAGCGAGGTGCTGATGACGGTGCAGGGGGCGCCGCTGATCATCAGCTCCTGTCGAGACTCCACCTTGTAGCGCAGATTGGTCAGACCGCCCTCTGGGTCGATTTTAAATTGTTCCTGGCAAAAAACACAGAGCAATCATAAAAACCTACAAAATATAATAATGAAAGAGGAATAAACATTATAGAAATTAAATTCAAATATACAGATTTACAGAGTAGCACAACAGTAATATATATATATAAAATAAATACAAATTAGATCAGTAATTGATTTTATAACAAAAAACAGTTTACATAGCTTCAGAAAATTTTTTTTTACTGCATTGGAAACTCTAACAACCGGACCTATATGACAATAACAAATAATTTATTTTGTATTTGGAGGCTAGTTCTAATGAAGTTGTTCCCAAACAAAACAGTAGTGCTCACTAGTATGGAATTCTATGGTACAGAGTGAAGCACTACTGCCTCACAGCTTCAGTGTCCTAAATCCCCCTGGTGTGTTTGGGTTTCTTCTCATCTTCCAAAAACTAACCGGTATGTGTGTGTGTGGTGTCTAATTAAGGATGGACTGGTGTCTCATCTAAGGTTTATTCCTACATCACAAATCAGTGTTCTCAGGACATTCTCCAGATCAACCAAGATACAGACTAAAAAGAAAATTATTTAAAAATTGATAAAATTGAACCTATCTATCTATCTATCTATCTATCTATTTTTTTTATAGCTATTTGTACTGTTATTTTATTTATATTTTTTATTCTTGTATTTATACATTATACAGTTTTTTATTTGTTATTTCTATTTGATTTTTTATCTTATTCTGGCTGCTGTAACATCGAAAATTTCCCCACTGTGGGATGAATAAAGGTTTATCTATCTATCTATCTATCTATCTATCTATCTATCTATCTATCTATCTATCACAGCAGATCTAAACACACTTTTTCAGCTTTCCACTGATCTTCAGTAACAGTTTTATTGTGGTCAGGGTCATGATGCAGGGCTGAATTACTTTGACATTATTTATTGCAGTAGAATTGTATTGTCAGGTATAGGTCTCTTTCTGCAAGTACTAGGTTTTCTTTTACAGGTTGCTGCCACCTCCTGGTTTGATGAGCTATTTCTAGTTAACACAGGTGCTGAAGTGTGTGAGTGAAACTTTTATGAGGAATGCAAAGCAGGTGATTATTCATCAGGATAAATGGCACTAAATCATCTTAATGATCCACAGCACAGCAATAACTATTACTGGATTTCTTCATGCAGATTTGTGGTGGATTCATGGTTTAGGCCAGTTATTTAATTACATTTTATAAAAATCATCGCCACAAAGTTTAGACAAACGTTCGTAGGAATTAGCCTTTTAGGAGCTGACTGAATGAGACTCGACTCTTATCTGTGAGTTTAATCAAATGGATTGTTTTGGATGGCACATGTCCTTCAACGTTAGAAGCTTTGGCTAGGTATATTAGATTGTGACACTGATTGTGACACTAGTCACTTCCAAACAGATTTGCTGATATTTCAGAAATTCATCATGACCTTAGATAGCTATTTTCAACATAATTATCGGGCATCGTTTCCAAAGAGGTGTCTATTTGCATGTGTTTGGTCATTACTTTTCTTTACCTGTTTCTGTGAAGCTATCCTCTTCTGGTCTCTCTTCCTCCAGGCAGGGTCGTGAATGTGCCTGAAGGTTTTGTAACCCGTCGTTATTCCTTTTGGCCTGAAGAGCTGTGTGAAGATTAGACAGTAAGCCATAGAACATATTATCTAACGTAGCATTTTATCAAACGAGCATTTTTCTCAAAAAGAATGTTCTCTCTTATCCACCTGCAGTTCTGCTGTTCGCAGTCTTCTAAAGAACTCGTCGTCTTCTCTTCCCCAACCCCAGAAGCGATTAGACATTCCATTGCACTAGGAGTAGAAATACCACAGTGTTCAGTTAGATATATTGTTCTCCTTACTATTATTATTATACAATAAGAGTAAAAAGATGTACTGCGATTTCTTACCATTTGAAAGTGTTTCTTGGTAAGCAGCAGAATCCCTCCAACATACGTTTTATAGTGATACAGTGGGTGAAGCTCTGGTGACGCTACGTGGAAGGGTCCCTCCTCTGGGAATCCGTAGTCTAGAGCTTCATTTTGAGGCAGCAAGTCCACATCATGCATCGCTATATAGTCTGTATCGTTTCCACTCTCCATGTAGCCAACGTTGATGAGAGAGGCTCTGTTGAATCTGATACACAGGATATGACTACTGTAAGTTCCTCTGTCTAAATATAGCAGCCTTCTGTTCTGCAAAGTATGTACCTAAAACGGATTACATGCCAAGATTCAGCACTTTGCTGGTCATTAACCCATATTATCGCCTTATTATGGGGAATCTCAAGCTTTCACGCGTATTTTCTGTTCATTTGACAATTATTTAATTGTGTGTTTAACCATTCCAAATATTTAAAGACTGCTGCTTCTGATGAATTGACACAGAAGATATATCTGGTCAGTGTTGTTCTTTTCTTGTAACAGACAGAGGTGATTTCTACAGCAGCCAAGCAACAGGAGAAGAAAAAACAAGGCAAAAGTGTGAACATTATTTAATAGTAATAGTCAGTGTAATTGACCAGAGACGCCATACTGCCACCCAGTTGATTTCTACTGGTTCACGAGACAATAAAGATAATAAAACCAATATCAGAATCAAATGCTCTTCTTTTATTGCCCAAATCCTTTCCCCAAATTGAACTGGCTTTTCCTATTGGGCAAAATTTATTCATGCTTCGTATGAGAACTGCTTTAACTCAAAAGAGAAAAAAAGCATTTTCCAGAGTCTCGTGTATTGTTGTAACAAGGGATGGAAAAATTGTGAAATCAACAGCTAAACTGTAGATATTGGCACCTCTGCAGAGACGAGCTAATTACTTGTTAATCCTCACAAAAGGACAACTTTTAGTAACTGTGTATCTACAATATGGCCTTTAAATTAAGTTTATATTTGGTCAATATGGAGATACGTGTACCTAATAAAATGGAAACAGTGTATAGATATTTACATGTGTATAATAAAAACACACAGTACAGCTCTACATGTTCACCAGCTTAATACAGCTTAACTAATCATGAAGAACAAAATCAAACTCACCGTAAATGATCCACCTGGTTGATGACAAGAATCTTGTGTCGTATTTTCTTTTTGTTGAGGAAAGCGTGCATGTATGGTACAAAAACAAGAAGTTCTTCAAAACGTTCCCTGAAGGGAATGATGACGGCCATTTTGTGAGGGCCCCATGAGGAGTCGTCAACAGGGGCAGCCTGTCTCTCTAAAGGACATGGATGGTGTGGTGGACCATCAGCCAGCAGTGCCTGGTTCAGGTCAGATGAACAGCTCAGCTGCAGCCAGAGAAGAGAGACGAGGACGAGCACCATGCAGAGACTGAACAGCTTCAACACCGTGCACTTTTTCCATAGAAATCTATTGCAGAAACAACAGAGTGAACTTTACTCCAATCAGACCAATCAGAAAGAATACTGTTTGCAAAGCGGGTTAGTTGTAGAGGTGCACCGCTCCGATACAACTTTTTGTATAGGGGTCGATGGTGTCCTGAAGCACACTGTCTAATCCTCTGACATATTTTACACTGTGAATGTATTGAGTCAAAAGACCAAATGGCTACAGCTTGGTTTAAAAAAAGATCAGCTGTTATCAAGCCACTAATGCAATACATTCACAACAGATTGAAGAGCACTAGCTGAGTTGCACAAAGTCAATATCTGACCAATATCTGTAATGAGCAGATTACATACAGCTCCAGGACTGGGATCACAATAGAAATCGTAAGAAAAAGCAAGATCGATGCATCCCTGGTTAGTTATCAATGAACAATGCGTCAGGCTTCCAAACTTGGGTTAGATGATTCTTGTTCTAAAAGTGATTTGGATTTAAACCTAATTAGGTTTACACAATAGATTTGCTAATCCTTATCACGACACTGACCTTTACAGGACTGATAGGGCAGATAACAGATGTGCAAATTCAACCTTCTCTTAAACAAACGATTAAACTGAACACATGCTGAGAGCATCCTGACAAACATAAGATATATTCATAACACTGATTCACCAAAAACATGATCCACCAAAAATAATGCAGATAAATACACCAATGCATAATATCAAGGCAGATTACAATTCTAGCATTTTGCATGTATTACGCAGCCCAAAATCACTGAATAGCTATGCAAATTGTACAATCATTACAGTCCAAATGTAGAAGATCATACCGATGAGCAATAATTGGTTAAAGTTAGCTGAAGAAATCATCTAGAATAAGACTGATTTATTTATTGTGCATGCAAACAGTTTCCAGTTTACCACTGACTCTGGCTGACACACACAAGCAACTCAACACTTGCATAAAAAGCCCTTTTTCCCTTTATAAAGTTTTTTCCCCTTTATAAAGTCTTAAGCAAAGACACAAGTAGTATAGATTAGATGCTACTCACAGCACATCTCCATGATGATGAGCCTTTAGCTTTTCATTTCTTGGATGTCCAGAAATAAAGAAGGAAACAAAACAACAGCTACTTCTTATGGCTGCCTGCATGTGGGCAGCGTGGCATCACCAGTTTGGGATTTACCACTTAATACCTTTCAAAAAGAGGTAATGGCCAATGTTCTTACCTTCTGTCCTCTTTAAAGTAGAGCACTGGTTTTCTCCGGGAAGAGTACATCATCTTGGTTCTATCAAACGCGCTACTGCTGTTTGTACAGCTTTTTATCTACAGTAGACACAAGAACACACTATTGGCTGAAATTTTGATCTCTCCGCTAAACAGCTGGCTACATTATAAACTCGGCTCTTTCCCAGTTCCCCCTTTCTGGCAGTCCAACTCGCTCGTTACCGGATAGACGGCAAAACATCCTGATGTTTGTTATTCTTCATATTTGTGAAATTTCTGGGTTTCTTGTCTAATGTAAGTCGCAAGGTTTTGTGGCTTGCTGAAACCAGCAAGTTCCGACACGTAGCCGACCGCTACCCGGCCATATATTCGCAACGATCAGCTAAAGTGTACCTTTTACAGACTAATAGACAAATTATTGTTTCTTAAATACTAGGTCGCGATTAAGAGACGGCGAACTCTATTTGTATATCGTCACATCCGTGTACAATAGTGTAAACTAACACAATGCGGCAAAAAAAGGAAAAATATCACACGCTGGCTATTTCCATTTGAGTCCGACCGCTAAAGAATCTGGAAGGAAACAACGTGACATGGGAGAAGGGTCCTAGGCTTGTTTGAAGAGGTACGTTGTATATTAAGACACCGAACTTCGTTGCTTTTACGCAACATTTAGATTTGTTTATCATTTTAAAAAAGTCATTCATAATTTCAAACACGCATTAGGATTTGAAAAATTATATGGCAATACGTCTAATTCTGCCTAGTCTCACATTTTAGTGGTCGGTGTGAAGTTGCTGTTTGGTATATTTAACGCTGTTCTGGAGCTACACTACTAGTCATTTCGAAGATACAAGAGAAATATTGAAATCTTTTTATATCCTTTAGCTGGAAGTGTTCTTCCTCTTTTCATTAAAACGAAACAGGCTTTTGTAAAATGTAACAATTTCCTTTGAAGTGTTTCCCTTGAAATCTTCTCGCCAGTTCTAAGATGATTTCCTAAGAGTGTGTTAACCTTCTAACACAGATAAGGCATATATTGACACCCAGGTTTAAGCAACACAAACTTCTTGTAACTGCACATGCCCACTAGCATGTCATTGTAGACATCTAAGCTATACCCTGTGCTGATGTCATGATGCCCCCTAGTGGTTAGATATGGCATCTCCTCATTTGTTTCCTCTATGCCAGACAGTTAGTCTGAGAAGTGGAGGGTGCCATTTGGTCCAAGGAGTACAGAAAAGTGAATAAAGAGCAAAACACAGTGTCACATTTATGGAGCACTACAAGATCAGTTGATTATTTTAACAACTCCCTTTCAGTTTTCATTAGCACAAAGGCAGTTGTTGTTTGCTACTAACAGAACAAAGAAAAAAGGTTACAGATATATATTCTAAAAAGATGTTACTAGTGATCTGGAGGGAGATGAAAGCTTTATTTGAGTGCAGTCATGAACACATCACAACATAGTTTTCCCCTCTAGTCATTTAAAAAGCTTAAATCCTCAGTCGTAAACCCTCATCCAACAAATATCTATGAAGAACCCCAAATTAAAAGAAATGCATGGTTCACATCCTACATGGTTCAGAAGTTGGGGGGGAAAACTATAAAATGAACACAGTTGAACAATAATTTATGTGGGACAAGGAAACTTCAAGTAATAAAATTGAACTGAAATACAAAAATTCAGCTTTAGAGAGCACTGAGGATGACCGCATTATTTTGCAGGGTTGATATTGCAGCTTTTCATGAAAAAATGAGGTGACAAAGTCATTTCTATTGAATCCAGAAATACCTGAGCACACAGGAAAGAAAATGGCCAAGATGACTGCAGGATATTAAAATAAAGGTAGAATCAGGATGAGACATTAGAATTACAAACAAACCACAAGAGTGGTTTATTAATAAAAGTGACTTTTACCTACAAGCCAAATATTCTTCCAGAAAATAAACAGTTAATAGAACATTATAATTCTGCCCCCCTCCAACAAAATTTAAGTTCAAACCACAAATGTCTAGTACTTGTTTTCCTCAGTGCATTATATAATGCAGGGAGAAGGGAAAAAAAGAAAAAAAGAAAAAAAGAAAAAAAAAAAAGAATTCAGGACAGATCTGGTGTCTGTGCTGTTGCCTGCAGAAAAGCTACTAGAGCTGTAAACAACCTTCTGAACCGATTTGGCTGGAAAACAGTTCATGCTAATCGAACAATTGAATATTAATTAAAAAAAAAAAAGTATGGATAGAAATTGACAGATGTGTGCATCTTCAGTGTAGGATATCTTCACACAAAACCTCTGCTTCCAAGCTTCATAAACAAAACTCAGATCATATTCAGACTTGTGAAATGTCCACTCATTCATGATAGACAGATCTCATTTAAAAAAAAAAAAAAAAAAAAAAAAAAAAAAAAAAAAAAGTAACGTGGTTTTGGCCTTAGGACAACTGGTACACAGCTGACTGATAAGTGGCATACAAACAAAATCTGGTGAGATAATCTCAATGCAAGTCTGGGAGAAATTTAAGAGAGGCGTTTCAACTTAAAGGTTCATTTCAGCAGTCTAGACATGACTTTTCAATCAGCTGTATACTGCATACTGAATCAAAAACAATGACACACACACACACTTTTTACACTAATTTCTTGGCTTCAAAGAAGCTCTTAAGATGTCTCATCTGCCAGAAACCGATAGCTACAAGGATCAGCGTCTGGACAATAGACCACCACAGGACTCTCTGATTGGTGCTCTCGCTGGTCTGCCTGAAGCGCTCTTCACGGTACTGGAAAAGGAGAACAGGATGATATTGCATCTCATATCATATTTTCACATTATTAAAGGTACATAAGTGGCATCTAAAGATGGGTGGTGTGTTTGCTGCTCCAAATATCTGTATTTGTATTCTGGATTCAAAACAAAATTTTCCAGTTTCATATGACTGCTTATACAAACCCACATGAAAATAAAAGCCTCCTGCTCACATTGCTCACATGACCTTTTTTGTTGGTACAACAGGATCCCAGTTTCATTTAGTTTCTTTTAAAAAACAAACAAACAAATAATGCCCCTCCTTGTATCTAGATTTGAATCTGTTTAGACCTTCTCTTTCTGAATAATTTCTTTCAATTTTGTTACAGACCTAATACATGATAACGTGACCCAATAACATCAAAGGAGTAGTAAAACAGTAATGCAGTAATTCTTAAAACTATGGCATTGTTAGTGATGTGTACACAGGCTACATTCTTTTGCACAGTCTCCCTGCTGCAAGTAAAACCAGTCTATATCATGTGTACATTAAAATGAACAATCCTCTTTAGACTTTAAATGACATGATTATATCAGGGAGAATTGGAGCAGCAAACATTACACATGAATAAAATAAAAACCCCTGGTGCCCATCTGATAGATTTCCCTCCCTAAACAAGTAGTGTGTGTTTGATGATTTTAACTCACTATTTAAATTGTTTTTATTTTTATTTATTTATTT
>JAOTRN010000036.1:12866355-12877951 GCA_028566695.1 Bagroides melapterus
TCTTACTGTGAGTCTGCCTTTGGAGTATCGAATAGCAAGATATGTGTCATGGTCTTTGTTTCTGATTTCAGCCGAGCAGCCCCCCAGTTCTGTAGCGCGGCCATCGTTTCCATGATCGTATGACAGCGAGCCGTTACTCACCATTGCAGAAATGTAGGGAAAGGAACGCTACGAGATCAGAGGGAAAGTGGTCATCACATTCATATATTTTACAGAGATTTTGAATTCAATTCCACATAAGACATGCATATACAATTTCTGATTCGGCAAACAACCTCTCAGAGTTTAGAGATTATTCGTGATAAAGGCACAAAATAAAGTTTGGCATTCATAAACAGCATTTAAATGAAGTAACTTAACAAAATAAGACAGTAAACAGAATGTAAACATTTGTAAAAATTATGCGAATATCAAAAATGAGATTAAAAAACAGTTCAACTTGCTGACTAAAGCATTCGCATCATTTGTACAAAACATGTTTATGTGTATCTGATAAAAATGAAATCATGCTATGGTATGAGCCTAAAATATTTATCTATGTGTATCTTTATACATGAAATATTGAACAGACCCAAAAGCACAAAAGCACATGAATGACAACACAGGTCATATTAAAGGGACAGTTCAGGATTAAAGACACAGGGGTGGCTTTTATTTTTCTTACATATTGATGATCTTTTTTTATAGCTTTAAAGAACTTAAGCAGCTTTGTCCACAAAGAGCTTTCTATTGTTTAGAATGTTTCTAATTGTTTCTATGTATTTCAATTAATATTCAACTGATATTAATATTTTGTTCAGTGAATTTTACTAACTTAATAAGGTTGCGTGGACCAAGCAGGACACTAAGGTTTAAACTATTGACCCAAACTATCCGTTTAATCGTTCATCAAGAACAAAACCAAGAGATGGAATTTCATGATCGTTTAAACATTTTCACAAATCAACATTGTTTCACCAACTATGACCAAGCCAAAAACAAAAAAAAAAACAAAAAAAGCTATAAAACAAATACAAGCCATGTACATATATACTGTTAGTTCTTTTAACTCACATAGGAAGCCTCATCGTTTGGGTATGTGTCTATAAATACAGCCAAGCCATGGAAGTTGTCATTGCTGCCAGGGCCTGCTGGGAAAAAATCAGCTGTGAGTAAAGCACACTTACATCCATGCCGTGGAGGTCATTGCGGAAAGTATCCATAAAAACAGCCAGGCCTACAAAACGGTCCTGGTTTCCAAAGACTGGTCCTAAATGAAGGTGGAAATATGACAAAACACAATCAACTGGAGTTACAAAGTCACAGAAAAAAAAAAGATCTGCAGGTGAATATAATGGCCTAGAACAGATAGTTCAGATTATACACATTTCCCTGTTATCTTATGAACGTCAGAATTTTTGATGTATTAAAAAAATTAAAACAAAGTACACATTATCCAGTAGTTCCTCCCCTACACCGCTCAGTGCAGGTTGATTGCTTTAAGACAACCCCACTGCCCAAACGTTTACACACCTACCAGGATGTAATCGCTCTTTTGTGTACCAAATGGCAATGCCATCCCCATGGAGATTCTTCTTCCCCGATCCATGAACTTTAAATTGCACGTGCATCTCCCAGTCTTTCAAGTAACAGGGCTGCAAAGGAAAGAGACTTAAAGATTTAATACATCAAACTGTAAAGAAATAACATTTTTTTCTAGTGTTATAAAAAAAATAGACATAAATAAAGGATAATTCCTTTGCTTGGTTTTGGGAAATACTATAAAAATATAAAACACTATATTCTCTATTTTTACTTTTTCTCTAGTTGGTCTCAGTGACTTTATTTAAATTTGACAATTCACTAGTGTATGGAAGGGCACAAAGTTAAAGGAAGTATTTAATACACTAGTACGATTTATAGTACAAAACAATTTAAATATATTTATACTGAAATATCTCTGATGTGATGGGTGAGTCCTAATGTCTTGTATTATGTGTTAGTCTAGGGTTTTTTTTTTTGTTTCTCAGTGGAGGAACAGAGATTGGGCAGTCACAGTGTTGCTTAATGGGAGAAAAAACTTTTTTAAAAAAAGCCACGTTAAACTCTCAGTTCTAGGATGCAATGCAGCTATACGATGCAGATTTGCTGAGTTAAATATGGAAAAAGACTTGACTCGAGTAAGTGATCTACAAGATGGAAATTGTAATGGCTCCAACATCGGTACTAACATTAATTTTGCAGCTTTAAAACCTGATCTGTCAGAAAAGGAGATCTGAGAAAAGGACAGACTAAAGAACTAAAGCAGGTAGGAAGAAATGAAGATCCCCTGGCAAGCCTATCAGAAAATGAACAGCATGTCATCTCCGGCCCTGCCTGACGGTCTTTTTCTGCTCAGATTCACTCGCTGCTATTCAGGATTGTCTTGAGAACGCTGTCCATGATATGACACACAGATAGCCTACAGATTGTTATGGATATTTTCAATTCTATAGCCTAAAGATTCAATTTCTGAAAACAATCTATAGCTGGGACTCACTCATTATTCGGTAGATAACTTCACTTACAACATTAAGTTTTAAAGCTTAAAAACATGTAATAAATATCCTTTCAGCAAACTCAGTACTGTAGCTTGCAACGGACAGATATAGGAGAGTAATGACTCATAATCTTTATCAGGCATCACCCAGAAGAGGACAACTTCCCTGTTATGGTATGAGTTTTTTGATTATGCTCTTGAGGTAGAAAACAAAGTAAAAATAGAACACAATATAATGGGACACATTTCAAAGGTATATGCTCATAAAGAAAAATGTCAATGACGTCACTTACTACTGTGTTCCAGATGGATCCTTGCCTACTCCGTTCGTCAGGTGTCAGGCGTACATACTGACTTGTAACTAAAGTACTCCCCCAGAAATCCCATTGACTTGAAGCACTTGTTCCAACACCTAAAAATTCACACTTTATTTACACTGGGCTCACACAGCTATGCTGAACTTTTTTTTTAGGGTGATGTGCAAAAAAAGAACTCAAATACAAAGCACATCTTAGCCAAGTCATTTCAAATTCTATGAAAGGCTGTGAAAACACTTCCCTGTCTCTGTGGCATGCCTTCAGGTATATAATTTACATAAACAGATACAACTGGATGAGGACCTGCTAAGTGTTAGGGACTAGATTTGACAAAATTAAGCCATTAAAAAGGCGTGTATATATAAAAGAGCAGGTTTTTTTGGCTTTCTGACGAGACACTGTACTTGATAGGTCTCTTCAGCTCACATCACAGCTGCTGGTTATACGAGCTGAGAGGGCAGTTTATTTGGCTCCGAGTGTAGCGCATGACTGAGCTGCGCTTAAAGTAAAGGAATAAAACGTTTTAAGATGTTGAGCTTTGGGAAAATAATCCTCTGCTTCCTGATGTGCAGTGAGGCCCAATATGTCATGTTCTATACTCTATTGTATTCAATTCCAAAAGTCTGCAGAAATTATTCTTTACGTATTACCGATTGATATTTATCATTATTATCATATTTCAGTGATTATGCAAATTAGTCCGTGATGTTATCTGGCGTCTTCGACCGAGACTTTGGAGTGTATTAGATACTTTTCCCTGAAAATACTTGGCAGCACTGTACTGCACTGCGACTTGTTTTTAACGATTTTATTCATGTTCTCCAATATTTGTGATTCGAGTGCTCGTTTAGAGCTCCCGAAATACTTGAATACCAGGATGGAGTGTAAGGTTAACTACAGTCTAAATAAACATATACTACAAAACAAAAACGAGCTATCAGTAAAAGTAAAAACGAGCAAATGTAGCGGTAAACAGACCTCATAGTGTGAGCCATAAAGACATTTTCTAAAGGTAGTTTGTAGGCATATTTTACAATATAGATCTACAATATCTTTCTGAAATAAAAGCCTAGAATGGCGCGTACTGATGAAATAGTTAACTGCTGAAATATTAGCTAGCTTTAGTTATCTGCCGTTAGCACGACCTGCACAGTTTAAGACAAGTTAG
This sequence comes from Bagroides melapterus, assembly GCA_028566695.1. Taxonomy (NCBI): domain Eukaryota; kingdom Metazoa; phylum Chordata; class Actinopteri; order Siluriformes; family Bagridae; genus Bagroides; species Bagroides melapterus. The sequence continues at coordinate 12,870,359 of JAOTRN010000036.1, forward strand.
TCATGTAATTTATTGGGGTTTTTAATTCTTATTTTTAGAACTATATTCAACCCATCAACTTCCCATAGTAGCATGTAGTTAACCCTTAACTCTGGTATGGTTAGCGCTTCAAGAAGTTTCTCGACTAGCCAGCTAACTCACCTTGATATGGCTTTATGAGTGAATGCTCCCGCTTTAAGTGCTCAGCATTGCCGTCTGTTATATCTGAGCACACAGAAGAAAACTGCAGCAACCACAACAGTAGGAATATTTTGCAAACGCCTTTGTGAGGGTAGCTGAAAAAATATGACAGCTGCCTGTCTGTAGCCATTTTCATGAGTTATTCTTTTCCTTGAAACATCGACTTCCGGTTTCCGACAAGAAACAAGTGCCTTTTACTTATTGATCCGAGCGCAGCCAGTCACGGCTATACAACACAACGGGCGTGCCCCGATTCCCGCACTGACGTAATAAACACTATACTAAAACATGTCTAATTTAAAAAAATAGTTAGTATGCGGTTTTGGACGAAACCAGACATCAACTCTTGATTGTAGGTGCAACTGGTTTAATTAAGAACCGGATTATTCTCTGTTTGAAACAATGACGTTTGAAGCATGCTGTTTTAACTCTTTACTTGTCAATACTTCTGCGCATTCGTCTGAATAAGTTCTGCAGATATTTAGGTTTAAGAAGATAGAAAAAAAATCACATTTGTAAACAAATCATAAAAACAAAATGTACAACAACCCAATAAAATATATACATCACAGAAACTTAGTCAAGACCAAATGCTTCCCAGAGTAAAGGCATGTTTCTATACATTCCAAGTTACAGCAAGCCACGAGGCCAAATGCATGAATGTTGTCTATAAGAGCTTTACAATGTTTTTTCCCGCCTGCTGCAATGCTCCACAAGATCGTCTGTGAGAGCTTGAGCAAAGTCAGAATTCCAGTCTCTCTGGAAAATCTTATGTAGTTGATTTTGCACTGTTTGCTGGCCTTCTTCCACCACAGCGCCTGTCTGATTCACCACAAGCCCAACTCCAGCTGTCTGGGTGAAATAATTTTCAGACCAATTAGAGGTTCCTGCAAATAGATAGAAATACCAAACAGATTAGCGTTTAACTCTTCTGGAGGTTTTAATAATACCAGCAATGGTATCAAAAATGGTTAAAGCAAAGTATGCACGCTCACCGATGTAGACAACACGATCTGTCACCATAAACTTGGCATGGTTTACACGGGCAAATGGGATCCGATGTTGTTCTGATGTATAAGGAACCTCAAAAACTTTCTGGCAAATGCACATAAAAATTAAATGTGGTCATTATATTACTAAAAATGCTAGGTATGGGAGTATTTACAACTAGAAATCTCCAAACGTACAACATGAATGTTGCATCTGAGGGGTGTCTTGCTGAGTACTGATAAAGACTGCAGGAAGATGAACATGGTTTCAGGAGAGTGGCTCCAGCAGCTGACCAGCAAATTCACCTCCACCTTTCGGGCACATGCAGCCTCCCGCAGCGCTGAATCAATGGCAGGCCAAAACCTAATACAATACAGTGGATAGATTAAAGTGATAAATTTATTCTTCTAAAGGTTGTACTTCTAAAGGATACATCTCAAAAGAATCCCATTCTTTATTTATCACTGGTCATCTCCAAAAGAAGGTTACCTTATTTCAGGGGTGAACTGAGACATAGGAAGGTAGTCCATCACAGACACATAGATGAATTTTTTGGCATCAGCAATTACAGAGAGGATAGCTGAGAGATCATCTGTCCTTCCAAATGTGGACAACTGAGGTGGAGCACTCTTAAAAGAAAAACAGTAAGGTTTGCTAATTAGCACACTTACCATCTTAATAAATAAGGAATAAAACATGACACAGTCTGCCGTTATATGAAAATAATCAATTACAGGGTGGTCCCTATAACCACACATCCCAAACTCTTTTATTCCTCTTGTACCACACCAATTTACCAATTACAAATGTCTAAATAATTAAATAACACATCATGCTTTTTTAACGATAGTTGTATTTAAATGTTGTGGAATATCCACAGGTCAAATTTGTTACTGTTGACAACTGCGTTACAGCTGATTTAAACAGCCCATCCCTCAACAATCCCTCCATTTTCTTTCTCATGAAGAAAATAAAACCATAAAAAGCCCCAGAAAGCATACTGCCCTTTGTCCTGATGACTTACAAATGGCTGAATATTTGTTTATCATTATGATGCCTGAATCTGGGGACTCCTTCCATGAATGACAAAATAATTATACATTCTTCTGTTATTTAACATGCATTTAATGCATTATTAGTCTTGGTTCCACCATACAAGATCCTAAATAATGTGTTAACCACGTGCATTACTATAGATCTGTGATTTGCAGCAGAGTCTACAATCACTGATATATGGATTGTGAACATGATTTAATGCCTTCTGATCAACTGGAGTTGACATTTCAGCAGAGCTGTGGTTAAGGCACTTTACCATCACCAAGTGTTCATGAAATGTTCCAAGTTAAGAGTCGACAAGTTCATGCATTACATTTACTTCAAAGCTAAGTCTTTGAAGCGTCTTGATAGCAGTGGATATCACAGATCCTGTAATAGGAGTCAGGGAAGACCAAAGAATGAGAATGAATTCGTCAGAGGATTACAACACTGTGTGAAATGTGAGTAGTGTGGTAACAGTATTTCTGAAATAAGGAAGTGACTCAAGACCACACTTTGAGACAGAGAACAATGGCGTACGTTATACTGAGCACACTATTTACACTGTGTTATGGCATCCATTTGATATGCATGTGTGAGCAAGGCCAAGGAACTCACAGACAGATAGACACGTGCAGGAACACCGTTGAATTTAACAGTTAATGGGTACTTAATGCTGGAGAGGGCGGAGAATCGGCCAGGCCAGTAGGGAGGTAAGGAACTATTTTTGTGAGCACCGAGTTCCCAGTAGACGCCAAATATCCTTGCCGCATCCTGTGCCAAACAGCTGCAGTCCTCCACAGAAACACCAACTTCCTTTACCTGCAAAATATTTCAGTGGAAGAAATAAAATACTGCCTTATAGAGGCTCGTTAATGAAGTTTAAGTTGAAGGGCTTCCATAATTATATAATTTATGTGAACTGTACACACCCAACATGTTCTTGTCACCACAACCCCATGCCTTTGTTCCCACCAATCACAGGACACAGTCACACACAAACAAACACTTACACATTCATTTACACACTACAAAGATGCCAATCAACCTACATTGTATGTTTTTAAACTGGGCAGAAAAGCAGATACCACTAATGTGTGCAGGGTGGAAGCAGGGATTGAATCCTCATTTTGTATATTAGATATTATAGTAATCCTATTATAGTATAGTACTGTATATTATAGTATATTCAGAATGAGATATCCAGCATGAGCTAACCATGTATTAAACATGTTTTGGTCACAGCGTTGATGGACATTTCTTTTTTGATCACACAGGCTATTTTCAACATATAGATTAAAGAAACAAACTTTCAGGTACGGACATTCAGAATGCCAAAAGTTGATATTTTATGATACCTGGGTTAGCGAGCGCCAGTCCATGTTTGCGCTTCCTACATACATGTGATTTTTATCCACAACCCAAAGTTTTGTGTGGACAATACCTCCAGTGATGTTCTGAAGGTCAACCTCTCTGATCTCTGCACCTGGAAGGCAAAATCACTGGATAAGACACTTGTGAACTGTGAAATTCTAAAGACAGTAAAACTGTCAAACATACCTGTTGCTGTTAGCTCATCTGTATCTGCGCTGTACGTCTGAGGAGCGTTAACGGCAATCTTTAAATTCACGCCTCTAGATTCAAGCTGCTTCAGGTGATCCAACAGTACTTTGCCCTGAAATAGAAAAGAAATTCAGACTAGTCAGAAAAACAATGTAAGACTTTCTGATTTGCTATGTAAAAAGGCAAAATAATGACTTTCTGAGCCTGAATTGTGTCTGGTAAAGGATAACATATGGGAAAATTTTAGATGTTGCATGCAAATGCACACACACCAAAGCTGTTTCACCTGCATTGCACTGGGATGAATCAGGTCAATATCCGAGTCTCTAAGCGTGAGGTAGAAAGCAGCAATGTTGACTGAGCTGCTAGCTCGGTTCAGCAGGTTAGTCCAGGTATGTGTGATGCTCTGCAGGTGTGGGGAGCCAGACGGGAAGAGCATTCCTTCAGGGATACTCTCAGTAAGAGTCAGCCTGGAGGTTAGGGTTCAAAACATATTTTTGAGTGTCTTGTAAAGATTTTAGTATTCTGTCAAGCTTTTTATTATTATTATATACATCTACAACCTCCGATAACAAAAACAAGTTTTCTCACCTACAATCAGAGCTGCATTCCTCTTGGGGAAACCAGAAACCTTCAAGCCAGTGCAGTTCCAGCTGCACCATGAGTTGTGACACAGATCTAGGGACCCCATAGAGCCAAATGTGTTGACCAAATCCACCCAGAAGTAGCAGTAAAGATGGGAAGATGCAGAAGAGTGCAAAGCTTCTTGCACTTGTCTAGCAAAAAACAACAAAAACAAAAACAATTGTAATTTCCTTTCATGAAACATACAACACGCATAAAAGAGGTCACCAATCAGTCATTGGGTACCATTTTTGATTCCAAAATTTATTTATGTTTATACTATAGCACTGTCCAATTCTCAAATCTGACACCATGGTCATTGCTTTTTAACAATTAATTCATTGTTCCTAACAGGTAAGTCTTCAGAAAAGAGGAGCTCGTTTCGATTCCTCAGTAACATTTTCTTGTCTCATTAAGTTTAGGCTTGTAAGGGAATGGCTTGTCTCACAGCCATTCCTGAACATGAAATTATAAATTGTGCCATCCATTCATAAACAGAATTTTAAAAATTGTATTCAATGACAGATTGCTGTAGTGTAGGAGGAATAATACACTCCAGGGGATGCTCTTATTGGAATATAATCCTCAGGGTAACAAATACTTTAGATCATACCCTTGAAGATGTGTTGTTCTTTTGTTCTGCCTGTGAACGTTCTGTTTGTCTCCTTGCAGGGACATCATTTTGCTTCGAAAATGTTTCAGGAGAGACATCCATAGAAAGCCTTTTAGTCTCTTTTAATGCTGAACACTGCTTTTGAGCATCCTCCAGGATTGATGCTGATGGCATCTCGTTTTCAAGCCTCTCCTTCAATTCATCTCCAATATCTTGTATAACTTTACTGAGTTTTTGTTGAAGATTATCCTGAACAGCAGTATGTGATTCTTGCTTGTCTTTTGACTGTAACTCTGTACTTGCATCTTGAGGCTTTGAAGGTGCTTCTGAGGCTGAACCTGTGTCATGGGACTCTGTCTCTTCTCTAAAACTCGGTTGGTGCACTGATTCATTAAGACCTTCAAAGTAATTTGGTTCAGAAGACTGGTTTCCTTCATGTAGTATTGATGTAGCCTCTGAAGTTTCAGACAGGATTGGATCTGACATGCCAGACACAGATAGATCATCAGTGCTGTGTGAGTGTATGCGAGTTGTCAGAATGGGCAAGACTGTTTCTCTCTCACCAAACACTGGCGATTTTGTTCGCAAAGTCTCTCCAGAGCAGATTCCACTCTCTTTCGCTTGACATTCTCTAATTGATCCTTCAGGCTTTAATGGCAACTGTGACTCTGCAATTTGGGTAGTGGTTCGCTTGCGAGTCAGCGAGCTTTGGAAAGTGGGTATACGAGAGGAAGGTTTTCCAGCTTTTCGGGATTCTTCCCCCTCAGTCTTCTTTTCAGCTGTGCCCTTCTCATCCTCCTTCTCCTTTAAAATCTGATTTGCAGATGTCCCAATATCGATATCTTCAGTTTCCTATGATAAATAAAAGCCATGTTTACAGTTGCATCTGTTTATACATCCAGTTTATTTCATTTGATAGAATGCCAAATGAATTATTAAAAATATAAAGACTCAAAGAGTGGTGCAGGACTGACATGCATCGGACCACACCTTTAACCTTTAATGCATAAAAAAAAACATTGAATCAAAATAAACCAAACGAGAATAACTGAAAAGAGAAAACTGAAACAAGACAAACAACCATGCATTTAGTTCAGTGTTAAACATTTGGTTAGGATGGCTAGCTAGTTTATGGATTTTAAACAAAATGAGCTGAATACCTAAAATTCGGCGCACCCGTAATTAAATTAGCTAACAAGATTAGCTAGATGCACACAGCTAAAATAATACACTTACCATTATTTGAGGCACTGTCAACTCAATCTACAGGTCTATCTATTACTACTAATCTAGTCAAAGTTCCAGATTGCGAATTATGAGCTTTCCGATTAGCTACTGTAATTCTAAGGTACTAAGAGCTAATGTCGCTAGCAAGAATGCTATATTAGGAAACAAGTCGCACTCCGTCTCTTTCTCTTTCCTCCTTTCTGCTACGTGGCTGTGGTTCAGTATTGAGAGAGAGAGAGAGAGAGAGAGAGAGAGAGAGAGAGAGAGAGAGAGAGAGAGAGAACCTCGCCTACTTTCCCCGAGCTCACTTAAACACCCACCTCTGAAAAACTGTAAATATGTTTGTGTCTGAGTCGTGCTGAGCGCCGCACTGTAGCGTGTGTTTGTGTGCTTGCTGACCGTCGTCCCATCTCAACAAAAGTAAACAACTAACCACGTTATTAACGACGAAAACACTTGTAATACTTCAGGAAAAAAAGTATGTGGATTCACTGCTACAAAATGGGCCCCGAGATCCAGAAATTGTGTTGATTTTAAACGGAGGGGAGAACCGCTACATGACACGGGTAAACCGAATGTAAACAGATTAGGAGCCAAATTGAAGCAGCCGCGGTTTCCGGTCTTGACTTTCCATTGGTTCTGTGAGTAAGGGACTGGAATGCAGCAGTCCACCTCTCCTCTAGATGGAGACGTGCAGCTCACGCCAGTTTGTTTATTTACACACAATATAGATTTTTACATGGAACATTTGTTTTAATATGTCCGCTGTATGAAAACAGTCAAAATCTAATGATCTTAAAATTTCAGCTATACAATATTAAATTGCAACATTCTGTTATTTTAAAACTATTTATCTTAACTTTTTCTTTTCAATTAAATTTAGGGTATGCTTTTACCAAAAAAGCAAAAGCAAAATGCCTTCCCTCCTACAGCACTGTAGCAAATTAAATAAAGATTATCTTAGTGTTCAGTACAGTGGACAATTCGCAAAAATTTAAACTACCCTCACATCTGCAATGTGAAGAAGGGACAAAGCAATATAATAATATCATATAAAAAAAATAACAAAATCATATTAAATCTATTATTTCTATAAAAATATTGTAAAAACATTGTTTTGCAACAGAAGCTATTTCTTAGACAGGAAGAAGAAATAGTTAACCTCACAAGCTAACAAATTAGGTACCACTGGAAAGCCCAGGGTGTCATGTTTAGTGTACAAAAAGGGAAGTCACATGAGTGGAGAGAGAGAGAGAGAGAGAGAGAGAGAGAGAGAGAGAGCGCGCGCACTCTGTTCAGTTAGATACATAGAATTTGCTGGAACAATCTGGAAATGTTCAGCCCCCTTTGTTCCAGTAAAG
>JAOTRN010000036.1:12888596-12901567 GCA_028566695.1 Bagroides melapterus
AAGTAAATACTTTTGATGGACTGACTAGCACGCTCATAAAGAACTGAGTGATAAAGCAGAGGTAAACAAATGATTTGGATCCACTTACTGCCATGCTCGGACTGCTTTTGGTGAGGTATACCACTGTCGGATAGAACTGGTGTTTGAGGAAATAGGCATGAGCCACCACGGCTCCGGTGAGAGCCAGACTAGTAGCTGTTACCAAAGCTGCTCGTACCATGTTTGCACTGTAAGAATGGGGAAATGAAACAAGTAAAATACAGGCCTCAGGCCTAAACAGGCTTAAACTTTGTTAATAATTCAGGTTAAACAGATAATTAACAAGAGGGGTTCATTTTATCTCAACCTGCATGAGCTGCTGAGCGCGTAATACAATAATATATATATATAAAAAAAAAAAATTATCCTAACCCAAAAATCAGATTTTTGGATAAACTGCACCTGCAATCTTCTCTCAAACTGTACCAATAAAGATAATTACAACTCAACAGAAATATGTTTAGATTCCTAAATACTTGTCATTAAGATTATACAGATTAATTTCATTAAAAATCCACCAAAACCACAATAACTGAAGAGGTGACACATTAAACCCAATGAGTGTTTAAAACCGTTTTACTCAAAATAATTATCCTATATTCAGAAACAGCATTTTTTTTTTGATAACCAGCTTTTACATTTTCCCCAAATTTTTTATCATTGTTGTTGCTAGAGTTATGTTAGATTTAGTAGAAAAAAAATACATTTTATATAACACGGTGCATGGTATTTTTTGACTAAACAACAAAGCAATGTCATATTTTACTTTAATAACATTTTAATATAAAAATTTTTTAATAAGTATGCAAATATACACGTATTTAACAAGATGACGCCTCATTCGCATAAACAAAAGTACCGATAAAAAAATACATATATCTAGAATATGAGCAAATCTATAAAAGACCAGCTTTCTAGAAATTCAGTCTCTCCCCAGAAGTAAATCCACACCCACTTTGTAGTTCGCAGGATTAAAATTTCTTGCTGTTGTTATGCTCTGGATGTAGGATATAATTGTTGACTCTAGCTAAACCAGATATAAAAGTATCAAATATAAAGGAAGGTTTTTTAGATGCATCAGCTAGCTTCGTTTTGGTTTAGATATCCTTCTGTGGTTCAGCTACTTTCACATTAACTATGCTAGCTAGCAGCTGGTAAAGTAAAGGCTAAACTACTGCAAGATATATTTGGAAGCAACATAATTTGTTAAAGAAAAGGCATTATACTAAATGTAACAATGACCTGACGACAATATGTATCGTCAACATCGTTATCGTAATTTACTTCTTCCTCCGTGTGAATTAGCCACAAAGCTAACCAGGCTAATCATAGCACAGCCCGAGAGCTCTGAACTCCTGCAGTGCGGATTGACCTAAACTCCTCTTACCGCCCGCTTGTGCTTCAGAGTGTGCAGAAACCGCCGCACTGTAAGCCAAAGTAGCGGAGCTCAGGGCCGTGACCGACACATAAACTACAACCACGTCTATATCCCCATCCAACACAATCACGTCTCGTTCAAGCGACACATATAAGGCTCGCAGAAGTACTCAGACGATTACGTGTTTATTTTTCGCTTGCTCTACAAAAGGCCACCTCACTTCCGCCGCTCCTGCGTGACGTCACCGGCAAGCACCACAAAACCGTAAATATTAGAAAACACTGTCATTGCTCCATGTCAAATTTTTAGTGAAATTTCACGAAGAAATGCTGTGAATAACTAAAATGAAAGCAAGACAAATATTAACAAGAAATATACAGATCCTAGCAATCGCCAAAAACTCAAAAACTTCAAAACAACTGTCTGTTATTGCGGTTTTGTATTCTTCACAATTATTTCTAATGATAAACGTTTTAAAGTTAGTTGTGTATAGATATAGATGGAGGTGGGTGGGTGTACACGTGTTGTGTTTAAACAAACCATTTTTTTTTAAATATTTATAGAAGTCAGCAATAACTGTAGAATAAATTCTCAGTTAATTATTAACGACATGTAAATCTAAAAAAAATCTGACTGGTCCAGGTAACCCTTGTAACTTCCCCCTCTACTGCCTCCACAGCTCATTTACTGCGATCATCCTTAACTTACGGTACGTTCACTCAGTAGGTTAAGTATATACGTTAACTAATAACGTTAAATCCATACTTACAATAGTCAGTACGATTGAAATTTGAGGGAGTTTCTTTGTTCTCAATTCTTAATGTTATTCATGTTTTAAACTTACTCCAAAATGTTTTTGAACATGAGATCTAGGAATGTTTTGAACAATAAGAGAAGCATTAAAATACTGGCAGTTTTTGGAAATCAATACAGCTCAATACAGTAGAATGGTGCTTGGCAGGGAAACCACAAAACCACAACCTTATGACAACCAGTGGAGGGCACCAAATGGCTGATTACACTGTCCTCCAGAGCAAGAGTCTGAAGGCTTGTATACATTAAATAAGCACACAGGAGAACCATAAGTTTATTTCATGGCTGCTTTAATCTGAACCCAGGTGGAATTTCATGAATACAATAGTTGAAGTAGAACAAAAAACAGTGCTACTTTAACCTCTAGTTATCCATGTAAGCTACAGTAAAAAGTGAAAGGTAAATGCTTATTTGTTAAACAACTTGCCAACAACATATCAGCTAAAAGAATGCACCTGAATTTCATCAAATAGACTTTATTTAAAAGCAGTAACTGTCTGATTTGCCTTAAGGCAATGAAAGCTATAAAAAAAAGAAACAAACCATAGTGCGCAGAGTCTAATAGTAAACATAAGAGAGACTATGTCTTGCTTGAGAGTAACTGGGATTAGACAACATAAAAAAGTACAAAGATTCTTAGAGAATCAAAAGATTGCCATTTTGACTGGTGTAAGATGAAATCAAGATATGTGAAATTGTTTAAGATTCATTTAACTACAAGGTTACCTACAAATAGAGAAAAATCACACATACAAGCATCATTTTAAAGCAGACACAAAGGCAACTGCTAAAGCAGTAGTTAGTCCACTGTATGCCACTGCCTAGAATTTTCCTTTGCTAGATGTGCCTCAGTTTTTTCCTCATCGTTCTCACTGCTTCAGAGTTTCATGACCCCTTTGCAGATAATGTAAACAGTTCAGCCCTTAAGACCTCCATTTGTTTTGAAACTGGAAATAAAATCCTCTCAGCCCATGGAGGGCCCATCATTAGGAAACTGAGGAGATTGGGTTTACAGGTGAACCCATTTGTGTTAGTACTTTGTCCAGCCACTGAAGGGGTCCATGCAGATGCACTTCTATCCAGCAGGGGGTGCTGGTCACATCTTGTCGGTGATATTCAGCTCCCCAGCCCTGAGAAAAGACAATAGCATTTATTTAATTAAATAAATAAATAAATAAATAATTCTTGAATACGTCAGTATGCACAGCATAAAAAAATACCTTTACAAAACTCATGCGAATAGTGCACATCTTTGTGAGCTCATATACAGCCTCAAAGCCATGATTGACAGACTGGGCAAGCAGCTGAGCAAACTCCTGATTGTTGAAGATCTTGAGGCTGCAGCCACTGGGGATCTTGCAGACGGTAGTTGGGTGGAAGCCATGGTGGTAGTTGCAATTCCTGCTTTGCACGAAAATGCTGGTGTCACTCAAACACTCAGCATATACCTCACCTCCAACGTAATACAGGTGAACACCTATGATTTGACAGGAGACAAAATTTTAGCTAGTTTAAGCGGGGAAAAAAAAAAAAAACATACACACAAAACATTACATTGTGCTCACCTTTTCCAATATGGCGGCGAGTGTTCTCAATCGTGGAGTTGCGGTTGACATTGGACAGAAGGCCCAGGCAAAAGCGATTTTTGTTGTTGGAGGGATCAGTGAAACCATCCACCAGCACACTAGTTGAAGAGGCATGGTAAGCCTCACCAACACGGTTATTCAGCTCATAGTACACAATAGAGCACCAGTGACTTGGCTCTTCATACTCTACAGGCTGCACGTCTGAGAGAGGATAAAAAAAAAAAATACTGAATTACTACAAATAAAACAGCAATGCAATCTAAAAAAAATAATTGGACTACAAAAATAAATAAATAAATTCATGCTGTAAAATCACCTAAAATCATTGAAGTACAATAAAGATTTTGAGAACATGGGCCATGTTTTTCTGATTCACTTTGGCATCCTTACCTCCTCTTGGGACCATGCTGCTGCCAGTATCCATGGGATTAGAGCCATCCTGTCCCATTGACTCCTCTGGAGGCATGTATGCAGGGGGAGGGGTGTCAGCTGGGAAAAATAAGACACCACAAGGAGAGCGGTTAGAAGTGCAGAGTCAATACCTTTGAATCAATGTTTCAATGGATCTGCCCTGAAACCCCATTCCCTTCCACATTTTATGGGCAGCTTTTAGTGTCTGATTTCACAAGTCCCTGACATGAAATGCCCATTTAAAACCAACCCATGAGCCATCACACTTTCCACAAGGATATCTAGTTCCATTCCAGAGCACTCAAGTAAAGAACGACTTAGAGGAGGAAAAGAAGTAGGAAAAAAAACCATCCTGTGGTCTTTTATGATTATTGCTTCATTAGTGTCACACTGTATAAGATGCTCCAAATAAGAATTTCATAGACTGTACGATAACATGTACATCACATTAGATTAAACAAATAAAACTACCTTGTTGCCATGTTGGGTGTGCAGCATACATTTTAGCTCGCTACACACTGGGAAGCTGTAATTTACCCTCATCCTCCTTCAGTTTTTCCATGTCACAAAGGTTTTTCCCACCTCTATTTGTTCAATTTTGATATAACTGATGAGATCTTATAGAGACAAATTGTCTAAACTAAAAGTGCAATTGAACAAACTGTTTTTTCCTAGTAAAGCCCACGTGTTGTTTACATTTTACTACGTTTGTAGCTGTCCCATGTGTCTAATCATATGGCCACCTGCCAACCAGTAGATTTAAGAAAAGTGTTGTCACAAATATTTTAAGCCAAATTTTCAGACACTGCCAGAATTGTTGCTGGCTGCCTTTGGTTGCAGTTTCATTAAACCGGCTGCCAGTGAGCACGTCACATTAACCCCCATCAATCACCAGTGATGTACTTTAGAAGGCAAGAAAAAATTGTTAGAATGATGATATAGAATCTGTTGATTCCTGAGGGAAATTTTTGCTGCAGCATCAAAGATGATGCATTAAATTACAAGGATACTACAAAGCACAAAATACATGATGCTTGACCTAAGAAGTTATATGAAATGAACAAATAAATAAAGCTCAGACCATGAAACATTGATTACCTTCTTAAAACAGAACAGTGAGGTCAGTGTTTTAAGGGATTTTTTTTATATTAACTGTTCAGTAGTAAATTTTGCTATAGACTCTGTTAAGGGCCATGTGGAATGAATGTCTCTCTTTTAATGGGGATGCTAATGCAAAGAAATTTCAAATTGGTGGTGTGTTTTACACATTTTTACTGGTTGTAAGCAGGGTAGTTGCAGCTTGGCCTCAAATGTAGCATAAGCATCCAGAATAATAAATCTGCACTGCAAACTTGCAACACCACAGGCAGAAAAACCAAACTCACAGGGCAAAAACTAACAGAAGCGAATCATGCTTAGATTAATAATTCATGATTACAAAAATATGTTAAGGAAACATACTTCATCAAAAGAATTGCAAAATATGAAGAACTAGAATAACAAACTCCTTAATTTTTCGTCCGTGCACAAAACTGCACTAGGTTTGTACAATCTCATCAATCAAATCTCAGCATGATCATAAATTGCCAGTAGCAATGATGCTAATGCAGGTAGCATAATGATTCAACAGTTAATAACAAACACAAAAATTCACAAATAAAATGCAGCATTTGCCCCCTCGCCAAACCTTGTAAAAGAAAAAAAAAAAAAAAAAAGACGACCTGTGTGTGGATGGAACCCACAGCAAATCCCAAAGAGCCAGGATGGAAGACAAGCACGTGTACCACATTTATGTCAATGAGATCTGTGTCTCCACTTAGTGCTTTAGCTCTTTATCTTTAATTTATTCTCTTCTGGTAACATAAGAGAAGTATTTGACTTGTTTGTGTACTATCTGCTAACTTAGTTTGTTCTAGAGTGGTGTTATTAGAAGTTTATGTTGTATACCACTGTATGTAACAGTACAAGTCTTTTTCAAAATACCACCAATTCTGTATTTACAATCTTAATTCTGTAGGAAAAAAAAACAATTATAGTTAAGAATCCCATACATAGAACAAACAATCAGGGGACCATTGAGAATTTTTGATATTTTGAAATACCTGGAAGTTGGAAAGGACTGGAGGGACCCGAGCTGGCAGGAGAGTTAGGGTATGTGCCACTGCTGGCAGGAGAAGGTGGATAAGGTGAATTTGGAGATATGGAGAAGGAACTACCACCGCTGTGCTGCTGGAAAGACTCAGGGTAGGTGGCATTCACAGGCATGTGTGGCTCATTGTGGCTCAGGTTGCGAAACTGCACCAAAAGGCTGTGCTGGGGGTTGAACTCACTGTGTCTAGGCACCAAGACAGGTGGAAGCACTGAACAGAAGAAAAGGGAAACATTTTAGATAAAAGTAATTATATGGTTGTGGATAATAAAAATAAAAAAGTAAAATGAATCATTTTTTCAAAAAAAAAAAAAAAGTGTTTTTCTCTCCTGCATGACACGTGAAATTAGTCCTTGAAAAGTTCAATACAATACTTCCTGTACACAGGTTTTTCAAAGCAGAGCAAAACATGTGTTACATGGATCAGGAGACTTAAGAGCCTGAAGAAATCTGACTGCTTCAACAGCCTTGAGGACTGCCAATTCATTACATGAAGCAGTCTGACATGCATTTTATCTACTATATTAAAGCATGTAAATTGGCAATAGCTTACCAGGACTTTCTACCCTCTTGTAGTGATAAGGGTTGATGCAAACTTCCTTCTGTTTGGAGCCAAATGGGTATTCACACACTTCCAATGGCTTGAGCTCATGGTGTGACTGAAGGTCAGGCCAGCGCCACACGCGACAGTAGATAACGTGTGGGAGGCCCTTCCTGTGGGACACCTGCAAACGGCCATCCAGTGAACGAGGGATAGTCACACACTTGCTGGGCTGCCCAGGGCTGCTTAAGGCCTTCTCCAGGTCCTCCATGGCACCCTTCTTTTTCTTCAGCTTCTTTACCAATGCATCCACAGCCTTCTCAGCCCACTTCTCCTCTTCATCTCCCTGCTTCCAGCCCAACAGTCGCTTCACCGCTGGGCTGGTGAACGAGAACAGGCTGGACATGGAGGTCATCGTGCCACACTGCACCAGGAAGAGGGAGCTGGACCGCTAGTTGGGCTTTGCCGGGCCAGGAGGATGCCTGTTTTTGTCTGTGTGTGTTTGTGTATGCAGTGAGGAGGTATTTAGAGAGTGGAAGACTTTAGCCTTGCACGGCCAAGGACAGGAAACGGAGGCAGGACGCAGCTGCTGGTGATCAGGAAGGCCTCTGCTGGAGGGGGTGGGTTGGGGGTGTTGGTGTAAGAAGGTCACAACCACTTGGGAACTAACGTAGAGAAATAACCAATAATTGGAGCTGCTGTTAAACCAGTGGTGAACTGCAGCTCAAGTAGAATGCAGCTGGTCTAATCCATGCTAAAAAAAAAAACAGGATAGACCCAAGAAAAGGGCAAATTTAGAGTTCAGCACCTGCAAGACAATAAAAAGACTGATTACATTTTTTAATCCACAAATCCAAACTCATATACACCAGACTGACATTTTGAAACCCCTAAACACAACACATTAGATAGCTGCAGTGCAATGTATTAATCATGGATTTTCCAAAGTCACTTCTTTCTACATGCAGTCTTGGTTACAGCAAGTTAAAAAAGTGAAATAGAATATACAGTCTCCATGAGATCCTGTAATAATACACATATAATATGATAATTGCTTGTTCACTACCAAAGCACCAGACACTTTAAATTCCATATTTGATGCATTAATATTTAATGCTGCCAGCTTTTTTTTTTTTTTTAGATATTTTAATTTTACAGCTAGCAAGCAAGTGGTCATATGAGGCCAAGAACACCATTATTCATTAACTGGCATGTTTGCCACATACAGAACTATTTCAACAAGACCTGCTGTCTGAAAAGCACAAATGTAGAAAAAGGAATCATCACTAAGGACTGATTCAAATATCCTAAAGACTGACATTTACAAAACATTGTGATGATTATTAGAGTCATTATATAATATAAACTATAAGGCATAAAAAGTCAAATCCTATTTTAAAAATGTGGCCTGGGAAGTATCCATTTGCCATGTACTGTGGTGCAGTGTAACAGAGCGCCATTGTGTTGCATTTGTAAGCAACAGGCTGCCCGTGCCCCACCCAGGGAGCTCTCCAAGCGAGTCAGCAGAACAGACAGAGCACAGCTGCTGGAAACGTCGAGAGTAGAATCAAGACAAAAAGGATATCAGGCCGGTGTGAGCCACTTCCTATAGCCACATCCCTTCCCCCTAACCTCCTCTTATGCTGCTCCAATCCATCACAAAAAACTGTTACTATTCAGAGAATCAATGAGAACAAGCAACAGTTTCATTCAACTTGTGTAGATCAATATTAACCAATAGTTAAATGTATATTCTGTGTACATGGGGTGAAACATGTTTGTTGCCCATGACTGATCCCCAAGCGGTCCCATTTGCACTACTGCAGGGATAAGACAAACAAATTTTTTTTTTTTTAGAAAGAACAGTTTTTACCCAATCGTCAAAAGATCTCCAGTTCAAATGACAAGAAGGCTAAAGACATCCTTCCCAAGGAGTTTAAAGCAGGCGAAATGGCATGCTCTTCTCTCCCTGTCAATTACAAAGACAGTAGCAAATCTAGCGAAGCAGGCACACAGTGTGTTCCTTCAAGGGTGTTATGTAGCTTTGGGATGAGGATTAAGCAGGAGTTTGAAAAGATGCAGTTGGCTGCTTTCACACGTTTTGGAGGAAGCATGTGTTAAGATGCATTCAACCAAGTAAGCGTACGAATTCTTTAAGGGGTTTAAGGGGTGATTCCTTTGTTTTTGTTTCAGGGGAGAGCCACCATATGGGTAAAAATTGGCAGCTGACAAAATTATTGAGGGAAAAAAATAATATATACATCCTCTCTATGAAACAAAAAAAAGATTACTCTGATTATACTGATTTTCACATCATAATTCAGATTATACAGTTCCTTAAATTAAAGTTCCCAGCTTTACACATGTAAAAACAACAACAACAGTAAAATCAACTCTAAAGCCACCCTTAATTCAGGCTACAAGAACCACACGCTTTGTTGTTGCATTTTCTAAATGCACACTAATCGACGGCATTTACCTCTATTGATTTTCCCAGTCTTCATGGATGATTCCCCATCCTGCTAAACCTCAAGCACTTGTGTAGGCTTTACTGAAACCTTAATGGGGTAAGAAAAATGCATGCAGCTGAACACTCTGAAGCACCATCATTATCTAAAAATGAAGAGAACTAACTCCAAAAAAACCAGACATGCTCTAAGCAGAAACATATACTGTACGACTTTTTACTGAGTAGTTAGTCTTTACACTAAAATAAATGGCTAAACAATAAAAATAGATAAACATTTCTTTTCATATAAGAAGAGGTCATGTCTAGCGAAGACTAAGGTGTAGTTTATTTAACTGGGCTTGGTTTTAATGCTCTTGACATTATAAAGCACCTCTGTCCTCAGAGACTTGCATCATCCACACAAGTGGGGGCAATGCCTTTTTACTCACAACACAGTAATTACAGCCCTACAACTGTTTTGACTGAAGGGGAAACAGAACTGTCCATAAGAGCACATAAAGACTTAAAGAAAAAAAAAACCCTATAAAGTTGTGATAAAAATCCAAAGTGAAAGCAAAATAGATATTTATTTTACACAAGTGCACACATTTGAATGGCCAATATTCAAATACCAATACCAGTCATTCAACTGCATAACACTGTACATATCTGGGCAGCTTTCAAAGTGTTAGCTGAGTTTGATTCAGTGACAAAGTATCTATAGTGACAGCACATAATATTATACATAACATTTTCATTAACCACACAGGACAGAGACAGGTTAATGTTAGTGTCAAGCAAGAAATTGACTGATCTTTACATTTCATTGTCACAATTAATGGGTACAAATTTTCAAATTCCAAGCAAAAGACTGTGCCAAGCACAATTGTATAACACATAATAAATACCTAATATATTGTTCCGTGTTCTTATCAGGAATGTGAACATTACGGAAAACATTTGATCAGGTAAACTTTCTGCAGAACTCGTCTACAATGACAGATTTAGAATTCAGCTTTTTTTTTTTATTGCGAAACATGCCTCACTGCAGGGCAGCAGAACACAACCATAATTAATTGTGGAAAATATGCCTTCATCTGCATATGTGAGGAAAATCATCATATAAATGTGACTGATAGAAGAGACTGACATATCTGGTTGTGATTGACAGGAGAAGACACACCATCCCTCCCATCCAGACAGCACAGCCAGATTCCAGACTAATCGCCATGCATGGTCATGACACTTTTCTGCTGCACAAAGTGAAAGCTAGTGTTCAACCATCACAAACTACAAGCCAAGACCAACAAAGGTATTTACAAGAGCACTGATGCTGTCAAGTTATTTTGCAGCAAACAGTATTAATGATTGTTTGCAGTATTAATCTTTGCTGCATGTGAATCTTTGTTCACATTCAATGTGAACCTGTACATAGCTGTATGGGATGAGCTCAATTCAGTGGCAAAATCCCTGCAATGACTGCACATATCTTAAATTACATGGACCTGCTTAGGAATTAAAAAGGCACTGAGCCTTATAAACAGTTGCATATATTGCACTCTGACATAATAATCATTATCCTCTAGGGAATGATTGTGCCATGCACAACAATATAATGAAAGCAAGCTAAAAGTAATTAATCACTGCTCTGTGCTTTTAACAATTGTGTCCTACCTGAAGATTAACACTGAATAATTATATTAATAATTTTTTCCTTTTATTATTTCTTAAAATAATTACAATGTCACATTAAGATTCAGCCTCTTTAATGATCATGGATCATCATGACATGCAAAGGTGTTCACTCACCAGCAATAAGATAATTAACGTTTGCTACAAAAACTTGTTTAACGTCAATCTATACATATCTGATCTGAGGTGAAGGTGTGAAACGAGCTCGAGTCAGTGACAAAATGTGCACAATGACAGTACATTAAATCACAATCAAACTCTCTTTGGTTTCGCTAAGGTTTCTTGTAAACGAACAGGTCAAAAGTAAGCCATCAGAAGGGCAATAAATAAATCTACATATTTTGGTGGCATCATAAATGGCGGTAAATGCAAACCACTCAGAAAAAATAAGTATTTTTTTTTTTAGGTACAATACTATACATCAAGCATAGTATTGTATTACTGAGATTTCTCAAATACATTCCGACCAGAAATACGAACAGCATCTGCAACACAATTTAGAGGGATGATATTTAGCTAATAAACTCAATCGTACCATCACTCGCATTCTAACAAAACCAAAATTGGTCAGAGATTTGCGATGAAGCTAAATAATTTTTGCATAAAGGAGTTCTTTTTGTCAACATGTTTATTCACAGGAAAATAAACTCACGTTATCCTAATCCTGACAGTAGAACAGTTTCGGCAAGTAGTTAAAGCTGTCCATCAAACCGTAGCGGCCAACAAGAGACACGCCACGACACGCAGCTGCAGCTAACTGTCTTCAACTGGTGTTAGCTGCCGCCTAACAGCAAAGCGGCTGAATTTTCCTACACAACACCGCGCACATTTGTTATTTAATTTATTAAAACAAAATTGACATCCTTCACATTCGTGTGTCAACGCGTCCTGAACATAAGTTAGCTTCATAACCAACTCGCACTGTCGGACGAGAACCAGTAGCAAAAATGCTATATCGCTAAGCTAAACTAGCCGTGAACAAGCCGAGTTCGTTGTCTAAAAAGTTACTGCTAGTTAGCTAACTAACCTGGTAAACGGTCTGTTCGATTATCTACTACTTTGGAAATCACGTACATGTTGTCAAAGTGTTTAAAATACATATTATGCAAAAGAAAACACGTTCTGTAACATTTTCTTTAACTTTACATGGTCTCTATTGACTCTCGGCTATACATTACGATAGCTAGCAAGAAATATTAGCAAAGCCATCCAAGGAAAACTTTTTTCAATTCACCCCACCCCCTGTGGAAAACACCAGTTATCTAACTTGATTAATATAAAATGTCCAAAATCACCTAAGCCTGTTGGCTTGTTGGTGAATTATGTAAAACCGCATACCTTGAATTAAAATCACAACGTCCCCCGACCTTTCCTCTGTTTTCACCAACCAACATGAAGCAGGACTTTTTCCCTTTTTTTCAATCGTTCCCCGCTTGCTCCTCTCCTGGCGTCAAAGAGGCTGGAACCGAACAACTTCAGGCTATATCCCTCCGCCTATATGACAGTCAACCTCTGCTACTCATCGTTTTTTGATTTGTTGAGTTGCACGAAAAGAGGAAAGTTTCGCAACTATGATAATTCGCAAATAATAATTTGTAGACAAATCAACGAAGCACAATGTGAAATAGAAAAAGCTGTGAAAAATAAAGAGGACCCTAATTTATACTTTTGAAACAGGAAGTTTATATTTTCTCAAAACTATAATGAATGGAAATGATAGATCTCTAAGTGTTTATACGCTGTGATTGGGACTGATATTTTGCTGGAGTTCAAAGATCATTTGTCTGTCTGAAGTGATCCAGATCCATTATAATACCCCCCGAATTACAAAGAGGAAAAAAAGAGGTTGGTTTAACATTTCATTTTCCCTACACATTATTATTATTATTATTATTATTATTATTATTATTATT
>JAOTRN010000036.1:12903780-12917191 GCA_028566695.1 Bagroides melapterus
GGTGCTAGGACAGAGAAGAGTCTTGTTGTATGCCTACCTCTGACCCTGGGAGATGGTGGGACCAGTCGAGCAGTGCTAGTAGAAAATAATTGTATATTTTTAAAAAATATATATATACTATACAGTTAGTTTAGAGTGTCCATAAGTCATCAACTGGAAATGCATTGTATGGAGGAAAACTTCACCAGAATCATGGACTTGATCAAAACAAATTCTTTTGAATGACCTTAAATAGAGTATGATGGATTTTAATAGCACTCTATAAGAGCAGTCCTTAAGATGAAAGCATGCAGACCAAATGAGATGGTCTACCCTCATGCTCCTCTCTTAACAGTGACCTTTAGTAAGTATGTCTGGCTGGATCTCGCTAACCCACTGCTCTCCTACAGCTCAAAACAGCCGGCCGTTGTCTGGCTCTGAGACTAAAAGCCTGCTGAAATGCTTCATTCAAAGCCATAGAAAGACTGCCAACTGAGAGAGAACTACCGTGCACACATGTTTTCCTCCCTGATTCCATTAGACATACCATCCCTTGGGCTACTGTGGGACACTAAATTCCAGAATGATGGAGATAAAAGATATAAAACTAGTTCAAAATGCCATGAATGTTCCTTAATGTTACTTTGAAGGTAGGGTGTCTGCATCCTGTTAACCTACTTTAATTACCCTTTGTTCACTTGTAAGCAACTGTTGGACCCGCATTTTTTCCATTACAGAGTGTCTGTTATGAACAATGCTTTTCTTGGAAGAATGATATTTGAGTACTTCTGCTCAATCCATCTGCATTATGGAATAAGAATTATGATTTTATATATCAGTTTCAGTACAATGGGAAGCAATTACAAGCACTGGATTTAGTAAGTAGTCATCTAAGGCATAACTCTGGTTAAAAAAGGTAATTTTATTGTGAAATGTGTAAATATTTGTTCTTCGGTTCCACACAATATTTCTACAGTACAGTGAACAGTATCTGTTCCTATTCAATTTCAGATGTCTTAACCAGAAAGACTTGTCATGTTAACCAGAAACAGCTCTATCAAGATTAAGCAGACAAATTAGCCATTACAGTGATGTCACTGAGCTGTAGGATTGCTTTTCCCAGCCTCTTGTTAATGTCTGTATTTCTCAATATGTGCAAAGTAAGTTTTTTTTTCTTAAAGAAATTACAGTCTAATATCTAAAATATATTAATGGGGGAAAATACTAATGTGCTTTGATTTTTTCACTTTGGCTGAATTGGAGATATGGCATTTTGTCTGTAAGATCTTGGCTAAGGAGTCTGCTTACTTGGTATACAGAAATGACTCTTTTGTCAAATACTTGTACATTAAATTCTAAATGAACTTTTGCACAGGAACAGCTTCCGCACCATAAAGAAATGTAAACCTGGCCTGCACTGCTTGTGCCTGAATAGTAATTTTTGTTCCAACTTAATCCATGCAAACATGCTACATGTATATAAAAATAAAATAAAAAACAAAACAAAAAAACCCAAATGTAGAAAACAAATAAAAAAGTTAGCATTTTTCAAAATTGGCTCTAGACCTCTAATCTTTAAATTGATATACAAGTCAATTAAACAAATATATAACTAATTATCATCAACACAGACTTTGATAGTCACACAAAATTGTAAAATGTTTCCACTTTTAATGCATCCTTTTTTCCCTGGTGTGTTGAAGTTGGTTTTGCTGTAAATCAGTTAAATACCAATTCACTGCCTATAGAACGATAACTCATTGTGCTTGTTAGTCTTTCAAGAGCAGTGGTAATTGGGACTAACTTCAGTTTTTCATAAAACCACTGAGTTTACTGGACTCGAGTCATTGTTCTGCTGGAGCGACTGTTCACAACCCTTTGGAAAAGATCATCTGAAACATGAAAAAATAAGTAGTCATTTATAAATTGCCTTTACTTTCACCATTACTAATAAAATCTATCAAACATTTTATTTAACTTCCTAGTAATTAGTTAGTTTATTTATTTGTTTAAAGAATATTTACCCTTTTTTAGAACTTGTGTGCCAGCCTGTGTGGGAAAATAAAACAGTTGCAGTTTGCAAATAGAAAATGTATTTTTAACCAGTTTGTGCAATTCTTTTCCTAAACATTTAACAGAATATAACTTACCCTCACTGCAGCGGTACGCTTTGTTGAAGAGTCCTCTGCCTGGTCACTCATAGCTTTAGGAGCTAAAATGAAATACAATAAATGGTACCAAATGACTAAACTGTGCATGAACTATAAATAAGTTTGTCATTTAAAAAAGCAAGATCTTACGCAGTGGCTTTATGATTGAATTAATGGCATGTACAACTCCATTAGTAGCCATCATGTCTGTGTCAACAACCTGCACCCTATTGACGTACAAAGTGGAGTTCCTCTGGAAACAAAAAGGTAAAAAAAAAAAGAATGTTTAAAAACTTGAACTATAGTATGAATGAGTTGCCAAAAACAAGCGCTGTTGTGTCCTCACCATGCCTAGCTCGAGCGTTTCTCCTGACATGGGTTTCATTCTGGTATGAGAGGTCACGCCACCACTAATAAGAAACTCCTCACCTATGTGGTACTTCAGAAGGTTGGAAAGCTCCCTGGGATCTCCTAAAAAGACCATGTCCAAGAGCTATGAGTTATAAACAGGCATGTAGAAGAACTTTCAAGGAGATGAATTCATGTGTTTTAAATACATAAGCCAGTAGTAAAAAGGGAAACACTGTACTCATAATTTTGTTGAGATCAGTTGTGGGCATGGCACGGAAAGCATCACTGGTCGGGGCAAAGATGGTGTAAGTCCCTTTCTTGTTCAGCAGCTCAGTCATGCCTGCCCTCTGTATGTTGCCAACCAAGGTACTGTGAGGTAGTAAATTATGTAATAAACATTAAGAATCCGACCTCCACCCAATCCAACACATCACATTTGTGAGAAATACAAATAAATAGAAAAAGGGTTAACCTCATAAATGTAATCACTGTGGGATACTTTATACTCCACTGGAATTATTCATATTTTTATTTTTAAATATTAGTTTTGGTGTAATATTTGAAAAAAGCCTAGACCTGTTTCAGCATGACCATGCCTTGTGCACAAGGCAAGGTTCATGAAGACATAGTTTGCCAAGGTTTGAGTGCAAGAATTCAAGTGTCTTTCACAGAGCCCTGACCTCAGCCCCACTGAATACCTTTGGGGTCAACTGGAATGGCAAGTGCAACCCAGACCTTCTCTCTCATCATCAGTGCCCGGCTTTACAAATGCTCTCTGAATGGACAAATTCACAGATAAAGCTGATTTAGGTTCTATCTGCTAGCCAATCATCATCCAGGATGAAAACCCCATAGACACCACAGACCAAACAATAACCACATTCTGTTCTACTTAGACAGAAAAAAACAGATTTGAGGCCTCCATATGGCAAGTCAAAGGAGAAAATAACATTTTGGCTGTAGATGGTCTACAGATGCTCTGTGGGAGTTACACTGTAACTGTGAACTAAAGGTCCATAAGCACACTTCTTAGAAGTATTTAATTGTTTGCAGAAACATGTACTGTATGTTGTATTATTGAATGACATTTCAAAGTAAAATAGTTTGAGAACACCTTAATAAGTGAAACTTCTTGTATCTTAGTATTTTAGATCATAGTGTATGAATTCATAGAAAAATAAAACTTTATGAAAGAAAGACATAATGATTAATACTAATAAACTCACAAAGTGTTGAGTGTAATGAGACTGACTTCGTTGGATGTACTGTACTGTCTGTGGGAGGGGAAGCAGCTGTATTTACTCTTTCCAACCTACGACTCTGGTAAAACCATTACACCCCTTTCTGAGGGATTTTTTTCTGCTTGAGAATTTATGGAGGTTTTAAGCTAGAAAGAGGACTGATGAAAACACAAAATAGCCCCACATATCCAGACAGCACCTGTAAGATAATGGACTTTGTGTCTGTGATTATTTTTTGACTTTTAAACCTCTTCAGCCATCGTCAGGCATAATTCATTTTTTGCTGTCATTTGCTTCTCACCTGAAACGACTGTCTGCCTTTAGAACATCCATCACAGTGCCCATGGGGGGAGCCAGAATCTTATCCACGATGAACATAGTGCCATGGCGACCAAATTTGTCATGGGCAGCAATACAGGCGTTCTCGATGCAGAGGTTCTGTAAAGGACAGAGCAGCAGTAAGTTCATGGTAGTTTGCTTTCCCCATGAGGGATGCTGAATTTGTGTTTCTTGGATGACTGATGGTGTGCAAGTCAGCTGTGGAAAACGTTAGGGTGATCCAGAGGAGAGGTTTCCGGTGATCTGCAAACTCCATTACGCAGAAGAAATGTGAGACTTTTCAAGTTTGAGCTACACCAACAGAACTAAGAGCATAAGCTGAAATTAAAGGCTTGAAATCAATGTGATAATTATTGGGTTTTCTGATGTTTCATCTTATCCTCAGACTTATCCGTAGCCCAGTCATAATCATAATAAATGATTTCACATAATGACTCTACAAAAAGCCACAGAGACAAAACAAAGTCACATAAATTCCATATTATGTAATGCTTATGTAATGTGTCATAGTGAAAGCTGGATGACAAGACTTTTTGAAAATTTGTGTGGGAAAGAAACCAACCACAGGAATTTCCGAAATCTATTCTAACAGTTCATAAAATGGGTCATAAATTATAAGGATTTCATTCACAATTTTTGGCATTATTGTTATTAGCATGAGCTAGTCTGTCTTGTTAGAATTACAGTATGAAGATAACTTACATTTCTATACACAAACACTCTAAGTTTATTTCCATCCAGTGTTTCCAGCTCCTGTCCATGGTACAAACCCTTGGAGGAGAGTTTCCCCTTCAGAACATGGTTCCTCATGTGTTTTCTCATCTCAGGTGTCATAGAAAAAGTACCTGTTCACAGGTATAATGAACGTGAAATTAAATTGTGAGAATGTTTATCGAAGTAGTTAATAATGGAAATGCTTGTACCCCAACCTTTGAAAGCATCATTTTGAGGTGCTATCAATGTAAATGCTTCTGAGCCCGAAAGTTGAGGATTTAGGCCAGCATCTGTGAAAAGCTTAGTAGCTGTGGAAACTTGGGGAACACCTTCAGCAAGTTCGTTCAGGGTCTTAACTATAATATTAAAACAAAAAAAACTGTTAATATAACATGACACTGAGAAGATGAGCAAGAATCTGAGCGCCTGTGACGGTACCTGAGTCAGGGATGAGAAGCTCATTAATGTAATGGACGACTCCATTGGTGCCCAGTTTGTCTGTGCTTGTGACAATGGCCTTGCCATTGAGGGTCATTTTGTCGTCTTCACAGCCCACCTCCAGCACTGTGCCTTGAAGTGTCTCTAGGGGAGTCCCGGCCACAATGGACTCAGCACAGTGCAGGGTCTTCAGGATGTGATAATTCAGCAAATCTGGGAAATAAAACAATATGGACACAACACTAATTTAGTTTTAAATGTGGACAAATAATTGATTTAAATGTAAAATCTGTATCATCATTTGTTCTGCTAATGCAATTTTCCCATGGTTCTGTTTTGGAAATTCAAGGCATAGTTTGAAATTTTCCCTGATCCAAGTGTTTTATTCTACTTCATTTAATGTAATGGAACATTCTTTAGCAACTCTAAACGGTCAGTCCCACACAAGCCTCTCTTTCTTTAAATAAGACATTCTATATGCAACTAATATTCATAAACATTTTTTAAATGATTCATGTACATACATACATATATATATATATATACGTATACATACATATATACGTATATATATATACACAGTTAATTCTGATAATCAAACTCACCTTTAAGAGCAACTGGATCGTTAAAGATTCTGTTCATCATTTCTGGAGGAATCTTCTCAAATGCTTCATTGGTTGGAGCAAATATAGTGTAGGATCCCTGATTCTCCAACAGTGAGGTAAGACCAGCATCATCGACAGCTTTCTAAAATAAAAGATGTTAAGTGAATTCTATAGAAAGATAGATTTGTTTTTTTGTCTAAAATAAGAACCTCAACCTCTGACATTGCTGACGTTATCATCATTTCTTATGAAAACTTTTTGAGACAATTCTAGCTAGGAAATAATGTGTAAGGAAATATCATCATACTTGCAGTGTTGTCAGATCATCCTCAGTTTCGAGAAAAGACTGGATATTGTTGGTGACGGCTGTGATAACTCGGTCAACAACGTGCACTATTCCATTAGTTGCATGCTGATCTGTCTTCACAAGCCTTGCACAGTTTACAGTCACAATCTAGAGAAAGAATATAATAATATCTATAGCTTAACACATATTTGCTCATCCCTTCTAAAAGTAATACTGATGCTATTCACTTAAACGTGATTTTATGGAAATTGTACTATATATTCCTATTTGTACATTATTCTCAAAACTTACATGCTCAAACACCAGTGGAAAATAGTTTAAGGCTGAGCAGCTCCATAGTGCAATGTTAAGTAGCTCGGGCAAAGAGGAGATAAAATAAACAGCATAGCGCTGGAGGCACTACTATAAACATGAATGCTGGAGTTTTCCTTGGTTCAGTCCTAGCTGTCAAACCAGAAATCACTTACGCCATTGGAATAGTGCTGGATATGAACATCAAAATCCTGGTACATTGAGGAGAAGGAGGACCCATGCTTAAGGTCATCTGAAGTCAAGCGTTTGTTTATCATGTGGTAATGCAATGCATTGAGGAGCTCAATGTTGACATTGCTCACCAAGGCATCCAGAATTTCCTAAAATAATAGTGCTGTATCATTTTTGGTTCTTCCAAAACAGCTTAAAGGCATTTACTGTAACATGTAATGTGCATTATGTGGTTGGAGTAAGCTTAAAGTTGTTTAAAAACAGTAAAATGTGCACTCACAATGGGAAGAGCAGACCAGGCCTCATTACTTGGGGCAAAGAATGTGAAACTGCCAGGTCCTTCAACTTCATCTCTCAGTTTAGCTCTTTCAGAATACATTTTAGTAGTAGTGGCTCCAACCACCCCCAGGGTGTTGTAGATATTCACCAAAGGAAGAGCTGTTGGAGAACAAGAACAATATTCATCATATCACTATGAATAATCTGAGATAATATACTAGTTTAAAAAAATAACTTTTAACAAAAAAGCACTGAAAGCACAAACCTGCAGGACAGCCCTTCTCTCCCAGCACCTTTTCATAACCAGGGCAACATTCATAAGTAATCACACTGCAAGGCAAGATCAAGAAAGTAATAGTTATATTACAATGCATCAATAATCATAGTCATAATCACCGGATAGAATTCACCGGCATTTTCCTTCACATAAACTTCAATTCATGGATGACATGAACAGGGAAAAAATACTAATTGTTCATTGCCCTTTGCAAAAATGGTTACAAACATCTCTATGGTTATAATTTTTTTATATTTGTAATAGTTTTCGGAAAAAAAAGATCACAGCAAGGCAATACTTACAATATAAGATTATAACAATATCATCATCATCATCATCATCATCATCATTATCATCATCACCATCATCATTATTTATTTATTTATTTGTACAGCCTGTAAAAAAAATCCAGGCCCAAGAAAATTTTCTGCTAGGATATATTATCAGAAATAATATTATTATTTTATCTGAAAAGCTTGCCTATTTTTTCTTTTGTATTATTCCTAAGAAACTTAATACCATAGCAGCTTCAATTGTTCACACTTCATTGTACACGGATACTAGGCAGACTGGACTATTCCACATTGTTTCCATTTAGATGTGTTTCCAATAAATGTCCTCTGAGGCTTCAGTTGGCCCTGGAAGGCCATCAAATGAAATCTGTTTAGGGAAAAACCAATGACACATCACCAGCCAGAGGAACCTCGAGAGAAGGAGTTAGAGACTCATACTGAAGTAATAACTCCTGCCAGTACAAACAATAGAGAGTCTTTCTTAAGAACTGCTAAGCTAGGGTGCAAACACAAGGCTACTGGATATTTTTGTGGTCAGAAAAATATGATTATCACTCTGTAATGTATTCTGACTTTTAAATCATATAAATCAATAAAATACTTTAAAGTTAATGGCCACACTTAACTTTGCTGGCCATGTATCAGTGTAACATCAAAATTTTCTTTACAAAAAATATTTGTATAAATAACCACTTCAGAAACTCTTAAAAACTCTAATAACCCATCATATATTTTGCTAGTATAGTTTAGGTCCTTTTGAAATGCATAAATACAGCCATCCACCTAAGCATAAGATGGTTTAATGAGGATAAAAAAATATATAAATAATATTTTACAGCCTTCACAGTCACCAAATTGAACACCTATGAGAGATTTAGAGTTTTGTTGAGATCATCAAAACAGTTGACAGATTATCTTTTTTTAGAATGGTGTTCATTTCTATTGTTTGGTTCCTGAGACCTGTAGAAGGTGACAGTCTTACTGCACTGTTATTTTAATCTCCTAAATGATATTCTAATTTCAAATAATAGACATTTAATTAAGAGGCTTGATTAATATTGAATTACTATAGAATGTCCGTAGTCGGCCAAAGTAGAAAATCCTGAGATTAAGGAATGGGGTACACTTGTAAAAAGTTGTTCAAAGCACACTGAACCGATTATCATCACAGATGTTAACTCAACTCTTATTTGTTCTACATCAGCATAAACAATGTTGGTAGCCATGGATGTCTGATAAATAAACAGCAAGGCTGGATATTTCTAGCACAGTGTATATTAAATTTCCAAATACCACATTATGTTTTCCACAAGAAGAGTTGTGAAAGTTGAAAGAGTCTAATGGACATCACCATCAGCTACAAAGCCAAGTTCAGCTGAGTCAGCATATTGTCTGGTTCTTGCTAAAAATATCAGTTCCTATAACGGCATGAATGTCAAAACAAACAGCACAATTCCCTTGGCAACACTCTGTAATTATTTACTGCTCCTTTAAAATTTGCCTGAAAGAAATCTTTCAGTTTTAAATGTCTTTTGACCTACAGCAAAGAAAATACCATGCATGGATACTTAACACAACATGACACACAGAACACTAGCTAAAGACTGCAAAATCACATAATCTAAAATGAATTTATAACTGTAATCAATGAACGGCTGGTAAACCAGGGCCTAACAGTTTTTAACTGGAGCTAGAGAAGTGGATAAACATAGACAACAGTAAACCTACAAAAAAGTATGTCAATGAAAAGAAAGAGATAGAGAAGCCATTCATTTTCCCTAAAGGGCCTGAATTAAAACGGGCCACTGAAGTCTCAAAATGCTCTCATTGTTGGCAACTGGAACTTTACAAGGTAAGGAGGTTAAAAGAAATTATTGCCCTATGAGTATCACAAAGACAACTCAAATACTCATAATGGATGTGCAATGTAGTGATGCATGTGTTTTGTATTAGATATGTTGGATTGTTGGGCAGGGTGCTCAGAGGGGTCAGGGATCCATGCAAGTTGGGTAGGGGGCCCTGTTCAGGTTCCAGCCAAGGCACCCACAATATATTTATTTATATCAGTCTAAAATACAGAAAAGACTAAGGCTAAAATGTACTAAAGACCTAATTCACTTTGTATGAAATACTGAGTATGAAATACACCCTGGATGGGATGTCTTTTCATCAAAGGAAGAACTATGTACACACAGATTCACACACACGTTCACATCTAAGGGTATTTTAATAACCAGGCCAGTTTCTGGGAGGTGGGAGGAAACCAGAGAACCTAGATAAAATCCACACAGTTTGGAGAACATGCTGGAGATGTGAGGTGACAACGCTCCCACTACCACCAACCTGCCTAATGATCCAATACAATGTATGAAAAATCATTGGTAAGTTTACTTATACTCTGAATTGCTGGCACTTTTTGAGGTGGTTGATTTAAAAAATTAGAACAGAGAACTGATGGCCAACAAGGAATAGGAGAAAGATCTGAATTTTGGAGCCATTCAGAAATGAAGCCTTTGTTTGCCATTTGTGACATAATATGAACAACACTGTGAGACATATTTGTATGATTTAATAACCAGCAAACTACAAGAAAATGGCATAGATAAGTGTGATAAACAATTTCAAGTATTTGAAACATTAATTAAACAAAAGTCACTGGCTGTAGAATTTGATAAACGTCACATTGTCAAAAATGTCACATTGAATGACCCAAAGCCAGAGCAAAAATGGCATAGGTATGTAGGTATGTCCTGGATTTAGCAAATCCATTTTCCTGTAACATTCATATCTGAAATAACTGAATTGGCTTTCTTATGTCTCTTACAAACCATCTCTCCTCAACTGACCTGCAAAGATCCAGACACACAATGAAAGAGATTGTTCCTCCCAAAGAGTTAAATCAAGTTCAAGTTGATAGCCTAAATTTTGTTTTCACAAGTCACTTGGTGTCCTTTTACAGCCTTACTCAACAGACCTCATGCACATTCACAGGGTGAGGGGTTAGTTGTGAATGATTTGTGTGTGCTTGGGGTATATTAGAGCCCTTGACTGGACTCAGTGCAAGCAGTCATTTCCTAAAGACATCTGAGCACCCACGGTAACTCTCACTTCCTTTCTGGCGTTCATGATATGAAAGAGACACTGTTAAGAAAGGAAAAGATGAATAAAACAAGTCTTCTTCTGTCTTGCAATCCTTTTACTCTATGTTTGAAATCCCTCGGCTAGGCTTCAAGAATGATGCATTGCAGTGATAAAAGTATATATATATATGTATATGTATATATGTATATGCTTGCAAATGTAACACTCTGCACATGTGGTTTCTCTTTGACCCTCATATACATGTCTGTGGAATGCTCAGGCCAGTAACCAATAACACCTTGCCCCCCTGTGGGAACATTAAACTGGACGTCAATCAAAGAGAGCTTCTGTGGAGTCTGGAGCTATGCTTTGAGCCCGACTCACTCCCCATGGCATAGTGGAGACCACAGAATAGCACTCAACATTATGAACAATTCAGCCTCACAAAGACTCATAGCTGCCTGGTACATGAGACACATGGAAGCCATTATTATCATCAGTCCTTCAAGCTGAACTTGCCATCAGAAATTCAGTAGATAGCCTAAAAAGGTTAGTAATACAGAAATGGAAAGACAAGCAAAAAGATGGTAAATGCAGAACGCTTCCATAAGTCCAAGCAATACATTCTAAACAATGCATAGTTTTCAAACATGCCCGCTATTGCTACTGATTAAAATGTGAATAATTGTAAAGAAGTATCAGAGGTATACAAAATGCATACACATGCATGCTGTATAGACAGAATCAATATATCCTTGCTGTAATAAGTAAATCTCATAAATCTTTGTACACCAATTCCCTTTATGTTGTGTGAACACTAGTTTCAACAGATTCAAAAGAGATGGTCCAAAATGACTTTATACAAGGTGACTCTTCTGCAGTCCACAAGAGCCGGAAGAGGCTCCATTTGGGAGCAATCTAACAAAATTCTTGGCAGATTTGTACTGTATCATGCATAGTTACTTGTAAAATAATCCTCACTACAGCAATGATGGGAAGAGTTGTGGAGGTGTGATTTCCCAAGGAGCCTCTTCTATGATTTCTGGTTAAAGACAGAACCCGAGTGACCATATGCTAAATATTTACTTTGGATTCTAATATGTACTTGTTACTTCCCTTCGTTGTGATGTTTGGCCTGAACAGTGGGGTTGGGTTAGCCTATACTAAATTTCTGTCAGCCTCCTAACCACTACATTTAGAACGAACCTTTAGTATGTATACATCAGCTTTCTTCAATATTCAAAAATAATTGATTATTAGTTTACAATGTTTGATTTTTTTTTTAATTACCAAGGATTCAAAGACTGAAATGAATTTTTTTCATATTGAAGAGTTTCCTTTTAAAAAGTCAATCCTTCCACTGTGTTGTCCAATTCATGGCTTTCCAGGAAACCCCCACAGATTTGTAATACATCACCAATAAGGCATAATAATACAATAAGGCATGATTACAAGGTAGTGGTCACTCAGTGGTTGAGGCTTTGGTCTGGTAATTAGAAGGTTGAGAATTCAAACTGCAGCACTGCTTTTAAAATAACTTTCTGTTATGTATATGCGATAAATAACAACTTCATCTTAAATGCCACAATGGACATCTCCTATACACAAAAAAAACTGTATATGTTGTTATGGATGTCTGCAATGACAAGGATGTGTAGGAGGAAAGCATGCAGGGTCTTCAAGAGGCAGTCATTAAAATATTCCACCTGAGAAAAGTTTTATAATTCGCTTGACAACTAGCAGTACTCCAGGAACACATAAGCCTCAGACTTAAGCAGGGACAAGAACTTTCTTCACTTCAGGCTATGGCGTCTGCTAACGTTTATCACTATTGTTCTTTGAGCAGTGACTAGGAAAAAAACTAGAAAATTGCTGCTGATAATTTTAAAATGTGCCATACTCTGATAAAAAGCGAGATTTAAAATGCATTTAATGATGACAAGAAGAATGCAGCTGCTTTTAGTGCAAAAGCAGTGCACAAATCTGTCACCTATTGATGTTTTTAACCAATAATTTTTTTCTTTTCATTATTGTTTTGCATGTAATGCAACAAAATCCTACATGCAATCTCATATTAATCCAGTCCCTAAGGAAAATACCCAACCAATGTTGTGTTGTCCCTGAGTGAGCCCAAGGGATAATGAATACTCATTTCATGACCTTTTATCTTTTGCAGTTGACTAAACTGTTGGGTATGCTGACACAACCATAATGAGTTCTCCTAACAGAAACCAGACCCAATATAAGGAGATTATCGAAAGGCGAATACCAAGTAAGAATTTCACCAGATACTGGGAAAAAACCCACTAATGCCATTCCTGAACTTCCTGCCTCACTCTTTGGAGTCACAAAATCATTGCTATTAAGTTCCTGACTAACAATACTTCTTCCAGCACTGCAAAGTAAGGGGTAGATTTTTCACAGACACACAGAATAGTTTTATTCTGGTTGCACACTTGTAAAGCAAACTAAATTTTACTGAGTCTCAGCAGGATAAATAACTCAGTCCTGACCAGGACAAAGCACTTAAAAATGAATGAATGAATGAATGAATGGAAAAAATAGTATTGCATATCTCCTTTTTCAGGTATATGCCCTTAAACTGTTTTCAGACATGTGAAAACAATATTCAACCCTAAACCAAGATTAAAATTACAGACAGAATCGACACAGATTGTTTGAGACCGACATTTGTTGACTTACGTTGGTTTGCCGCATATTTTGCGGCGGTACCACTGCTTGCAGTTGGTAAAGTACTTCTTCTCGGTTCCTTGGATCTTCTGCATAGCGCAAACGTTTGGGCTACAAAAAAAGTCAAAAGAATCAATTGAACCGAATCTTCACTGTATTATGTATTTTGCATCAAACAATAAT
>JAOTRN010000036.1:12943553-12953850 GCA_028566695.1 Bagroides melapterus
GTGTGGTAAATTTCTGAAGCTCTCTTACACATAACAAGGCTTTTGATGTTTAATCTCTCTGTTAAATGTTTTTCATGTATTTTAACATGAGGCAATTATTAATTACATTTTCTAGAAATTGTATTATTCATATTAGTGAGTAATAGCACATGTTAAGTTGTCATGCTCTCTTTATAGTGTTAGGGTGTGTTTATTCCCAGTGTAGCTGCACATCAGGGTGTTATCTCTCTCTCTTTTTGTAGCTTGAGAGGACGGGCTTGGTCTCTTTGAGGGACAGCTGTATCCTGTGTTTTCTGCAATGCTGAGAAAAGCCAGATTGCTCATTTAGATAAATATGGGTGGGACGAGAGGAGAAGGTTTCATCAGGATCCAATTTGAGTGTTTATCCTGTAGTAAATCAAAATATCAAGTGGTATTTGATGTTTAGGGCCATTACACAAAAAGGAATTGGTGGGTTGTGTGAAGATGGTGGGTTAGACTGGCAGAAATAAGGTTAACGTTGTTGGATTTTGTTACTCAAGCCAAAATAAGTCTGTTACCAATAAATCTTTCCCCATTAGGTCAGAGCATGTCTTCCTCCTCCTCCTTTATTCCCTGTGTACTGTCTGTGTAAGAATGGGTAATTTTTATCCATTTTTACTCATATATCTGCCTTTTTGGATAGCACTGTTAATATATTTAAAGAGTGTACACACCTTTCTATAGAAGTATTCATAGTATTTATGTCAAAGGAAAAAAAAATAATTCAATTAAAAAAAATAATAAAATTAACACACAAGCCCATGCCCAACCCCAGATAATAACCATCATCTTTAGGACTTTTAACTTTTGATGCCAATATGATTGCTTCCACATAAACCTGATTTGGTACACCTTTCCAATAAAAAAAAAAGTTGTTTAAATCATTTTACATATTTTATTTTCCTATCCTTTTCCAGACCTTTGAAGTGCACAAGTGTCCGATATAACATAGTAAATGTTCTATGACACAAGTTAAATATGCTGACACTGTAGTATATGGCAAAAATAGACAGTATTCATTTACAGTGTTTTAAAAAACACTATGCACAATACCTGCAGAGTGTCTTTTATTGTAAAATTTGAACTAAAATGGAGAGCTGAGTAATGTGCTATCCAGGCAGAAGTTGTGGTTTCGGATTTTAGGGATGTGAGGTTGGTTCCGTCTTACAAAACACTGGTGGTCTGCATCTCAAACACATTTTCCACTGCCTTTGTATACAAGTCCTCACTAGGCCTGATATCAGAAGGAGATATTTCTGTTGGACACAACATGTGGTCTAGTACTAATAGGCCTGGGCAGTGATTCAGCCTTATGATGTGGTAAATGTTTGGTCAATGGACAAAACAGAAAACTACGTGACTGTCTGGTTCATGCTCTAGTGGCTGAAAGTCATCAGACCTTCTCAGGAACTACGTCTCTTTGCACCTAACCACTTTTGTTGTGGATTTCCTTTCAACAGTTAAGTTGAGAATTATCTATTTTCACTGTTATTATGGAGAACATTTGTCACTTGTATTGCAGTTAAGACGAAAGGAGCACCATGTTTATGAATGATATGTACCTGTGATGACAGACTTGCAGATGGGAAACTTGTGTAATGCTAGTAAGACAGAAATTAGACAACACCCTGCCAGTGGCTTTTCCCAGGTCGGGCTTTATCTGCTTGTTTCATGAGCTTCCGGCCTGCTTGCTCTGAGCGGGATCCGGTGTATCAGTATTCCAGAGCCAAAGGTTAGCGTCCAGAGTCCAGACAAAGGAAACCAGGGATGTGACTTAAAGCCCTTTTCAGCAAGCTCCTACCTGCTGCTTTCTTAGTCACCAGTGCTGTCTAGTAGCACAGACAAATCTTTCCCACAAAAGATTTGTTCTTCTTGTACTGAGAGAATTGTAATGCAGAAACTTTCCCTGCAATTTTAAGTGGGCTTACTGAGGTTAAACTTTCATTAGGAATTCCTTCAGGAGTCATACACATCCTTTGTTTGTAGTATGACAAGACTGAGTGGGGTTCAAGGCCTCCACCCTTGGAGTAGAGAGAACTCCACCAGTGTCGCAGACTCCACCTCTTCTCTGAGATGGAAGACACATGCTCTGTTTTTTCCCTGCTCATGCTTGGCATTTTGCCACCTATCCAACCTTGAGATTCTCTTTAGTGTTGTGTTCTCAAGCAGCAACAACCTTTGGAATACAGAAGTCAGGGGAGGATCTCTCCATATGCCTGAGCCCATTCATATTGTTTTCAGGAAGTGTTTGCACAGGGGACCGTTTGGAGTCATGCCCTCCTCATCACATAGCATTTCCCTACCCATTGCAAAGCCACTTCCTGAATAGTCTGAACAGTTAATCTTTCTTTCAAACAGCCTGTTGTATTATAATTAGTCTTATTTTATATAAAAATGTACTAATCCTTGCTCTATATTATACTGCACATATACCCAGAAACATTTACTGCAGATTTATTACGTTACCAGACTCGCCAACTTTTACACATTTTGTTTAGGTGCAGTTAAACATCTGAGTATGCCAGTATGACTTAACACACGAAATATGGCAAAAGAGCAGTCGTTTTCTCCACAGAAAATGTCAGATGAGTGAGTCAGTATGTGAATCTGAAGTGATTTGAGGGGGTGTTTTGACCTCATTGATTCTGGCTGGAAGCCCTGCCCCATTCCACTCCCATGACCTTGACTTAGACACATGGGATGGGCTCCCTTTCTGTCAAAGTAAAAAAGAGAATGTTTGAGTTATTTTAATGTGAAGTACAACCAATCTAGGTATTGTATGTTTGATATATACATCAGACAAGTATGTTATATATTCAATGTCTTTTAACTATATTTATCAGGAATGCCTCTAAAAAGTTCAGCTGAAATTTGTGAGGAAGAGAAATGAGGTTGAGGATTTTGACCCTTTACATATAATGTTCATTGTGATAATCATTCAAAAGTAGTAAATAAATAGTTATTTATTTTTTTTATCCTGCAACTCAACCTGCAAGATCATGGTCGACATGGGGACAATTTCTAGAAAGATTAAAATCTACTGTTTTTCTTTACTGTTTACTGTGCAATTTGGTGGAATCACCTGATCACCGTCTGTTTTGAGATACCTCCTTCTGTAAAACTGACCTGGTAAAATGTTCATTAAAACTGACCTGATAAAAATTCATAGTTTCCTGTCTGGGTCTGGAAAAGTAACTTATGATTTTTTTAAGTAGCAAATTGTAAAAACATCACTAAAGCTTGATTATGAATTTTTGTTTATAAATGTCCTAACAGCACTTCTATAATTTCTATAATGAGATTTCCCTTAAAACAGGGCAAAACAGCAGATGCCATTTGTGGTTTATATGTTTCTTAGTACTTATCTGGGTTTGTTTTAGATTCTTACATGTACTGACTAGTCATTTACAAGATGCCCCTTTGTTTGAGAAATGACATCAGTCTTTCATTCTTATATAGCGGTTTTAAGAGGTCTTCAAAAAGGACCTCGTCTAAATGCCACAGTGATGTATGACCTCAGAGTGAAGAAAAAATGTCTTAGTGTCATGTGAAACACATTGCTAGATATTTACAGTAGAATCTTCGGGCACTAATGGACATTCATTAATTTTTAAAGCAATGAAGGAACATTTGCTTGTGTAGCTGTTCTCTCATTACAGCAAATTAAGAATGGTAGAGTATAGAGCGAGCATACAAACACTAATGGACTGTTTTTGTTTCCATTAGATGAGGAACTGGCGTCCTCATCCCCTCTTGGCCAGCGTTACTGCTGCTTTGCATGCAGGCTAATCCCATAGCCCATGTACACTATGGCAACGATTGATGCAGCCTCAGACGCCCAAGACCTGTTGGCTTCCATTCACCTTGAGAAATATCTGAACCACTTCAGACAGGCAGGCTTTCTGCTGGCTCGGGACTTCTGTCATGTGGACAATGCTGCTCTTAACAGACTTGGAGTGACCGCCACTGGGCACAGGAAACGGATCCTCAAACTGGTCGAGCACATTCAGCTGATCTGCCCGGATCATAGGAAGGACACTGTTTTAGATCGCTGTAACTCAGAGTCAGCCATTCATGAAACGACTCCTGATGGTCATACTTCACCTCGAGGAAAAGTAGACACTTTTGAAGCTATGTACAACAGCTCAGCACCAATTTTGTCCTCTCTTGTGAAACGCTCCAACTCGGAGCGTAGCACTACCATTGTAAAGCCAGTCCCAAAACCTAGAACTGTCTTTAACAAACAAAGATTGAAGCAGCCTTCTCTTCCTGCACAACAGGTAGTGCAGATTTGCAGAAGGTCCTCCCAGGATTCTGTCTGTTCTGCAATTCTGGAAAGCTCTTCTGCTGAGCTAGCCTTGATAGGCCCAAAGCAAAGCTTGAGTGAAGAGCAGTTAAATAAAAGTATTTCATCCCCAGACATTAATGGACCAATACCTCCAGTACCTCCAAGGATCACCCGTGGGGTTCCTCCATCCACAGTTAAGGGCATGTCAAGCCAGTCCCCACAAAGCTCCCCTCCATTGCCCCCTTTTCCTGACTTTTCTTCCAGTTATCAATGTTCACCTTTCACCAGTGTACCTGGTTCTCCTCCTAGCCCTCCGTGCTCTGACCTAGAGATGGTATCCAATGAAATCTACAGTGGCACTTTACCTGGCACACCACCCACTATCTGGAGCCGCTCTATACCTATGCCCCCACCACGACAAGAGCTCAGCACATCTACTGAGAGCAATAGGTAGGCAAATGAGCATCTCTATTACAATCATTCTTTAGAGTATGCCCAGTGCAATCATTTTATGATTCAGTTGTCAAGTGCTAAACTTCATATTTGTATGTCTACAGCACTTTAAACCACAACTCATCAGAACTGTCTAAACGTTCATTTGGTAGGTTTATTAGATTTCCCACCCTAGTTAATGTCATAAATGCATAGTTCTCTTTCTTTGTCCATGTTGCACATTCATTGTTTATTAATAAGCAGCAGTTTTGTTTAACATAGCTCCTGCTCAGGAACAAGATGACATGATAAGTCCATACTGTGAAACTGTTTTCCATGGCAAGTGGCAAAATCAGCATCTTGAGGTGAGCGTAGAGAACAAGTAGATAATGAAGGACGTGTAACTGCTACTGAACCTATTTCAACATTTTTTCCTTGTTTTTTTTAAATAAGGATGAAAGGTCTCCCAAAAGTGCGGATAGGACTGGAGCCAAAGATGATAAACCGGGAGATGATCATAGGTAAAGAAGTTTCTTGTGAGATTCCTGACAGTGCAAAAAGGAATGTTTTATGTACTATGATTAATACTAAGTAGGTTTGCTATCTGTGTTAGTATCAGCATCAATATCAAAAAGTGTAGTCATGCTCATACATTTGTATTGCAGTCTGTTCTGTGAACAACAGTTTGATGATTTACACATAACTGCCTATTGTTGCTGTCTCTCCAGGCATCAGAGTCAATCCAGTCTCAAGCGGAAGTCTCGTGGCAGTCCTGGTGACTCCCCAGGCTACAGCACAGTTGGCGAGACCTCCACTGTCTCACGAGCCTTCTCTCTGCCTCCGCACAGCCTTTACCAAAGTGAAGGAGACGAGGACCAATTCATCTCCCCATATGCTAGTTTCACCTCACTATCAGAGAGGCCTGTACTCATCCTCAGTGGCTGGTTGGACAAACTCTCCCCCCAAGGGTATGCCCTGTCGGGGCTCCTGCTCTCCTCCTGTCACTGCATTTCCTCCCTTCTTGAGGGCTGTTTCTATCTCCTGTCCGTCCTTTCCTGCCGGTTTGTCTAACCTTTCCAGAAGCCTTAATTTCCTCTTTTTCCACAAGTCTGTTGTTTTCTGACTGTTTTCTTTGCCTGGACCCAGATAATATTTTTCTTTATCTGTTTTAGAAATTACGTGTTCCAGAAGCGCTATGTAAAGTTTGATGGAAGAAATCTGATGTACTATGGCAGTGAAAAGGTGTGTTGCAAGCAGGCTGTGATTTTGTTACATTGAATACAGGCTTCCTCTGTGTTTGGACAATGTTACAAAATGATAAAGTACTATTATCTGCCACTAATTCCCTGGAAATTGTTTTTTTTTTTTATTTCTCCACACAAAAATCCTCTATGTCTTTCTCAGGACACATACCCAAAAGGTGTGGTTCCTCTTGGTGCTATACAAATGGCCAGAGCAGGCAAAGACAACAAATTTGAAGTTGTGACAAATCACAGGACATTTGTTTTCCGTGCAGACAATGAAGGTAAACACATCATCCTCAAGGCTATCCTTTTCCTCAAATAAACAGTGTTCACAATGCAAGAAATCCCTCTTTCAAGTTGCTGTTTGATGCATGTGACACCTTTTACACCACCGATGCAATCTTATGTTAAGAACGGCTTAAAAACCTGCATGTTGCTGAGGTTAATGTTTGTTTCTTTTTCTGATGTGTTCACATGCAAATGCTTTGGATGGGGCTCTGTCACAACAATCCACAGTGCAGAGGACTAAGTGGTGCAGTGTGCTCCAGGAGTGGGTGAAGGAGCAGATGGTCTTTGGCCGACCACGTTTTGGCCCAGGGAGCCACTGCCAGAAGAATGGGTTCTTAGAGCTCAAAGGGATAAAGTCAAAGATCTATGCGGCAATTGTAACTGAGCAGATCTGGCTGTATAAGAATGAGCAGGTGATTTACAGTTGATCACATTTTCAGCACAATTGTGAGCACATTAACGGAACATGTTCTAATCCGCTTCCTTCCTGAGTTGCTCAAAAGTTGCTCAAAGGCTGTAGAAAAGGGCTTGCCGTGCCAAGGTTGATGTAATCTTTAGTAGACTAATTATGTTATTGACCTTTTTCAGTGTTTTAAGAATGGCATTGGAATCACTGTAATTGAGGCCAGAGGCGCTACAATCCGAGATGGAAAGAATAAAAGCTTTGACCTCATAACTCCTTACAAGGCCTTCAGGTAAGTTTTAACCATTTTACTTTTGAGTAGTCTATTAGGGTTGTTCCTTTTAAACTACAATTAAAGCTATAACAGTGCAATAAATGTATCTTGTTTATTATAGAACTGTGTAAGCATTGTGATCTCAGGATTCCCATTTAAATAAAGAATTTGTTTTTATGCTAAATTATTTAGCTGTAAATTAAACCATTTGT
Organism: Bagroides melapterus; assembly: GCA_028566695.1. Lineage (NCBI taxonomy): Eukaryota > Metazoa > Chordata > Actinopteri > Siluriformes > Bagridae > Bagroides > Bagroides melapterus. Next base: position 12,950,716 of record JAOTRN010000036.1, read on the forward strand.
TTTGTTGAGAAGATCCTTACTTTGGTGCCCTTGGATGAGGATATGAAATTTATAGCCACATTAAAAAAATAAATAAGAGAAAGAGCACACAGATTGTAGATTCTGCATTTTAATGTTCCTCATTATCTTAAGATTCAACAATACTGGGAAGCAAAGATACATTCATATTGACTGTCACATCAATGATATCCAAATAAACACGAATTAAATTATTTAATTTATTCGATTATTGTTCCAATACTAGGATGATTGCCGTAATATAGTGGAAGAAAAATCTAAAGAGTATTTCAGCCTAACGCATGAAAACATGAACGTGAACTGGTTTTGTAGAGGTTGTTGACCTTCTTGTCTCTGTAGCTTCACGGCTGAGTCCGAGCGGGAAAAGCGGGAATGGATGGAAGCTTTGCAGGAGTCAATCGCAGAGACACTCTCTGATTACGAGGTGGCTGAGAAAATCTGGTCTAACCGCTCAAACAGGGTTTGTGCAGACTGCAAAGCCATCAATCCTGATTGGGCCTCCATCAATCTCTGTGTGGTCATTTGCAAGAATTGTGCAGGTATGTCAAACTAATGGCCAATCCAAATCCCAGTTGTTTATTCAACTTAATGGATTGTCTGACAACGATTTATCGTTTTACTAATGAGTAAATTTGTCTTTTTCATTTTGTGAAATTGCTTTTCATAGATGCCATTATGTTGTAGCGTCATGTAACAGTGTTTAACCAGTGTAGTGGCTTGGAAAACTGACATTGGGTTTGAGAGCTCTAGACTGTATTTCCCACTGGGTTCTTTTGTGTCAAACACTAATGATAAGAGGTGGGTTGGAGGCAACATTTTGGGAATCCACTAAAGGCAAACAGAGTGAATGGAGCGTAGCGAGTGGTGTGGTGACTCTTTTGTTGTGTCTGCCTGCAGGCCAGCACAGAGGACTGGGGACAATGGTGTCCAAAGTGCAGAGTCTGAAACTGGACACCAGTGTTTGGAGCAATGAGATCGTTCAGGTGGGGGTTGCAGGCAGAGGACACGGGTCATGACACTAACTTTTGCTTTTGAAGTTCTTGCATGCTTCCTCTGTAGAGCTACTTTTTAAAAAATGTGTTGGTAAATGATACCAGTAACCACTGACTTGCTTTTCACACCAATAGTAATCTCTCTAGAGATTATATTAGCTTTCATTCAGTTCCAAAAAATGTTTTAACAGAGAATTTAGTGTTAAAATTGTGTTCATTGGTATGGATCATGCAGAAAATATATTCTCTATATAGGAACTAAACTAGGACCCTGCAATGAAGTTAACACCTATGTATATGTTTTAGCTATTCATAATGCTGGGTAATGACAGAGCCAATGAGTTTTGGGCTGCCAGGCAGCCAGCAGCTGATGAAATGGACTGTGATGCATCTCCAGAACAGCGGAGAGAATTTATAACCCAGAAATACAGAGAAGGGCGTTTCCGTCACCCTCACCCCAGTTTTAGCACACAGGACGAGTTACTTAAGGTGAGCAATAGACAGTGAGTATAAATCACTGAAGATTGAAGAAAAATGGAACCGACTGTCATTTTAAACATGTTTTAGTCTAACTATTCAAATGGTTCATAATTACTCATTAGTTCTGATAAAAAAAAAAAAAACAGAAGTGCTGTGCACCTTTAAGGAACATAAACAGCATGTTTCTGCAGTGTTTGTGTAATTACCAGAAACAACTTTGTAGGAAGTACACTTATAATGGAAACTGTTGCCTTTTTTTTATTCAATATTCACATATGCTACTTTTTGTAACACAGGTTTTAGCAGCCATTTATGTGTAGCATGATCTTCTTATTCAACACTATAAAAATTAAGTAATGTAGTTACATGTTTTGTGTTATAACTGACAGATTGAGTGTGCACTGATCTGTGTTTTCACAAAGCCTGTGATTTTCTGAAAAGATTCATTCTAACACATTCCAGGTTAATTAAAAAAAATATCAAATTTAATTAACTTATATGAAAAAATCTTAATTATTTGACATAATTTACAGATTTTAGAGACAATATACAAATAAATATGACTACAGGAAGATAATACACCATAAGACCAACCCTTTGATCTGCAAAATATGATGAATATATGGCCAGAAGGAATATGAGGAGACTGAATTTAGCATATCATGTGACTGAACATGCTTTTTATTGATGTGTTTCGGTGTTTGGTCCTGCAGGCACTGTGCACAGCTGTGACTGAACAGAACCTCTTGAAAACAGTCACTCAGATTTTTGCAGAAGCAGAAGCGGCTAGACTTTCAGACTCTAATGGACATGAGAAACACCTGTCTCTGCATTACTCTTACACCCAGGCTGCAGGTTCTCAGGATTTACTTGTATACAAACACACACTGCAGGAAATACATAACTTACAATATGAATATGACAAATACCAGTTGTTTTCATCCATCAAATCACCACCGTAGTGTCATATATTTCACTAAACACTAAGTCTTAATAATTCTCAACATGTAATTTCAGAATGATCAGTATGTACCTCCCACAATGGTGGTGCTGTAATCTGCAATTCTGTATTCACTTCTGTTTTGTTGCAGATTCCACTGTGTATGATGAGATCATGCAGCCAGTCCTGTATTCTGGCTACCTCTACAAGTCAAGCTCCATGAACAAAGGCACTTTATCCCGCAGAACCAGAGACGGTAGGCGTCAATGTGGCAAACAAAGCAGTTGGCAGATGTTTAGGAGCAGAATGTGTTTCTTCAGAAGATAAAAGAAAAAAGGCCTTTCATGGCTCACTTCACTAATAAGCAGATGATTTCATACGTATTTAGACAGCTTGCTGTTTATAACTGTATAATAAGATATGCACACTAATATTATTTTTGTCATTTTTGCTTTTATTTAGATTTCCAAAAGTATTGGTGCTCGGTCGAGAAGTCTCTTCAGTTTTATGAGTCTGACAGGTGCCATGAACCCAACATGAAGATAGAGGTCAAAGACATCATCTGTTTAGGAGTTAACAGGCCAGACTTATGCACAAACAACAATGGGTTTATTGACAGGTATATAACAAATCGTCTATAGCAAACACATTTAAAATACCATTAAATCAATAAATGAAAATGAATATACAGTGATCCCACAAAAA